>JANPWX010000214.1:1451785-1521316 GCA_024734555.1 Trochalopteron elliotii
CGGGCCGGGGCTAGTCCTGCCCTGCCAGTGCCCGCAGCCCCTGAGGGGGAAGGCACGAACTGTGGAGCTCCGAGGGCCGTCCCAAGCCCCTCCACGAGTGCGGAAGCAACGCGACCCTACTACAGGCGACCCCCGCCCCGGGATGCTTTCCCCGGGGCGGCGGCTTGCCTGCAGCTGCAGGGTAGGGATTGCCCCCGTGCTGTCAATCACCTCCTCGGTGAGGGGCTATAAATATTTATTAGGCATCCTAACAGCCGCATCTAGCTAAGCGGAGCGTTTTAGTCATGTCGCTCCTGAGCTTCGAACCTCCCAAACCAGTCCTACACGGGCGAAATCTGAATTCGCTCACGCACTGGCCCGGCTGGCTCCACATCGGGGAAGCGCTCTCCTGCCACAGCCAGGTGGAGAGATGTGCCAGAGGGGCATCAGCCTGTGCCCCAGCCCCTGAAACCTTCCCCTTTCCTTTTTAAGGAGAGTGCTGCCTTGAGTGGTTTCCATCAGATCAGGGAGGCGACTGTCTTCTTCTATGGGAACATCGTGCTAGCAGTTCTGTTCGGACAAACTGGGCTTTCACACTCTAACTGGGCTGTGAAAAATATCTTAAGCAAAAATCTAAATGCGTGAGGAGCCCAGAAACAAGAATCTAATGTTGGATGCAGTTATCTGTGCAATCTGATGGAAAATGAGGATAGAAATTATGGAAACTTTCAACAATTTCACGCACGTTTAAAAGAATATCAAACAAAATAAACAGGGTCTCAAAACAGAAAGCAATTTATATGAAGGAAAAATACTAAATTAATCTTTCTTTTCTTGCTGTGGTTCCCCCCTGCCCGCCCCCCGAAAATGGTTTTTGGTGCTGCATGGACCCACACTGGTATTGCAAGATTGCAATACCACCTGCAACAATTACTAAGCTTGTAAATTTTGTTTATCTGAGAATTATAAGTGTCAAGAGCAAGAAATATTGAGACAGGCAGCATTTAAAAACTTTCATTATAGAGTCACAAATTTGCTTTGGTTTATTTTGATGGAGGATAATGGTTTTATTTTGCAGGTATGTTTAAGATGGAATCTGCTAGTGATGCAATTTTGGTTTCTGCATTTCTGCACCTCTTGTTCCCAACTAGCTGACACTTCTGTCTGGAAGGTAGACAGCCTGAACTTGGCCTTCCTATCAAAAGGCATGAAGCTTTGCCTGCATAGTGTGCTGAGCAAAAACCAGCAGCTATGATGTTGAATAATCCATTTAAACAAGAGATAGAGCAGCAACAAAACTTGAATAGTGTATCTCCTTCCAAACATCACATTTGCTCATATAAATAAGGTGGGTTTTCCATCTCTCTGAGATTTTAGAGTATGAGATGCTTTAGAGAGAGGTCTTATTGGTTTTGCCAAGTATGATACACTGCATTTGTATTTATGGTAAGAGGCAGTATTCGTGCCTATATGCCCTTATGTATTGTAATACAGCAATGCACAAAAGCTGCAGCTGAGCTGAGACTCAGTTGGACTTTTCACTGACCAAACAGGGAGAGAGAATTCCTGTCTTGGAGACTTCCAGACCAGACTAAGCAGATAAGACAGGCAAGTGATGGCAGGGGAAGCAGAAGCATAGGAAGGTTAAATAACTTGCCCAAGACCATGCAGGAGGTGTCTCTGGTCCAGCAGCCCATACAACAGCTCCAGTTATGCCAAGCATTGCTTTAAATGGTGCAATGATGGACGGAGAACAGTCCTGAAAATCAAATGTACAAACTGTGGTTTTAGTAAGATTGGTGTTACAGTGCATCAGTTTATTGAGGTTTTCTTCTTCTTCTCAGCAGCTCTGAGCACTAGCAGCAAAAGGTATTCAATACAATTTCATACTGGTGTCCTGAAACCAGGCTATTTCAGTTGAGTTCTCCTCTTTCTTGCTAAATATGCCTATTTCTTGCTGAATTGCAAAATTAATGAATTCAGATTGGGTTTTCCAAGAGTCAGTACAAATTATTGCCACTCCACTGAAGATACTTATGAACAGAATAGTTTTTGAATGACATTTGATTTTACACACCAGCAATAAAAGTAAGTACCTTTATGCCCTATATGCCCTTATGTAAAATACAACAGTGATGGCTTAGTGTTTCATCTTAATATTAAATACATTTTTCCAGATTTGAATTTTTCACTTAAAGTAATGCTAAGGACTTGTTTATTATCATTATTGATAATGCCTCTTGGGCCATAAATTCATACAATACAGTGAGTAGTCCTAACTAACTGTAAAGGACTCTTCTGAAATGCATACACTCATAATAGTAACTATATCATTATAATAAATTCAAAAGAGAAAAATATTTCTTTGCATCTAGCAATGCTTCAGATTATTTCATTCCAAAATGTCTGAAATTATCTACCTCAGCATTTTCAAAGGAAGCGATTCAGTCCAGCTGAGACCAAATCTGTATAATTTCTTTCCAGAAACATGAGAAGGAAGCTGTGAGGGACTGGAAGGAAGATGCTGCCTTGCAAGCACCCATCTAAACACTGTCATGTGCTGCACAAAGAGGTCCTGCTGCAGATTTCTGCTCTCACCAACATCAGCAGTCAAGGGCTCGTGCAGTCTCACAGGATGCTCCCTGAGCCTTGCCAAAAGGCATGACTGAACATCCCACAGTGACCTGTACATGGAAAATTACTTCCTCTTGTAGGAAAATCCTAGTGGTGTTCTTGTGATTTAATACAGGACCAAGATCCCTGTCTGTTGGCCTAACAAACAGGTTAGAGCCCAAAGTGTTTTAAACATGTAATTGCAACAAATAATTAATACCAATGAAGACTGCACTGAAGAAATCCTTGTCTGAGGCTGATTCAAACCCATTAATAATAAACTTAAGATGACCTCGAGAAAGCATATGCCAGTCTATTCTTGTGGATTAATTTATTTAAATTCTTTTGAATTAAAAACTTTCATTAAAATACTGTATTTTCATCTGCAGACAAGTACTTAATTTTTTTGTGTATTCCTCTTGAAGTAAACAAGTTTTTCCTGCAGGCAGAATAAAGGCCTTAGAGACACTAAAAAGTACCATCTTCTCCATTCAGTGGGATTTTTCAAAAGGAATCTATTTTCAATATTGTTCTCATGTAAAGTTAGTTATTTGATATCTGTTCGCTGTTCTATACAGCTCCTGTAATGCACAAACAGGAAGATACCCAAATGCAGCCATTCATGAGTGGAAAGCAGTAAGCAAAATGTTGAGTCAGATGGAAATATTCTATTCTAGGATGAAGATTTGCTTTGGTATTCATGATGGAGTTCTTGTGCAGGTGTGTTGTGATTCTGCAACCCATTTACAAGAAAGTTCTAATTGTTGATTGCACCATGAGAAATGAAGGGAATTTCTGTAGATGTGATAGCCATAAAACTTCTGCATTCACTGATTTTATTGCTCTATTGTTTTCCTGAGAAAATCATGAGGATGCTTTAAGTTACCATTCCATCTAAAACTTACTAGCCTAAGTACAGCATGCCTAAATAATCCCTTTCATTTTCTAAGAGTCAAGTAGGGATGAACAGTATTAAAACAAAACAAAATTAAACAAACAACATAAATACCACCCCAAAGAAAGAAAGAAAGAAAGAAACACCACTGAACAAACTAACCCAAACTTCCCTAAAGTTTTATCACCTTTTGAAAGGGCAGAAAAGTCTCACACAGTATTTTCATTCTTTCTTTCACTTGTGTTGCACCATCTGCTTTTCTACAAGGGAACGTCTAACTTTTCTGAATGGGGGCTAAATACATTCTCTTGATCTCTGGGTCTGTGCAGTGACTTTCACACTGGGCAATGAAGTATTTCTAGAACCTGGATTGATTAAATATAGGATTGCACTACTGCAGAATTACTGAGGGAAGGCGCAGTTCCCAGAAGTCGCTGTTCACGGCAGCAGAGACACTGCAACAGAACCAAACCTCTGGGGAGGCTGTGAACTTGCAGTTTGGCTTCCGAGCCAAATTCATCCCCTCTGCAGCACAACCTGGCAACCACCTCAATGGGAAATTCATTTAGCCTTTTACATTTTCTGTGGCTAGAGCATGCACTTGCTTTCATTGCTTTCTTATGGAACGATCTTTAAACTTTATTAATATTTTCCTAGATTTAAGTCAGCTCTCCAAGCAGGGAGCTCTGCAGAAAAAAAAATGTCCTTCAGAACTTTCTGCATTAAAAAAAAAAAAAAAAAGAATACTGCAAGACACAACTTCATCATGGCAACATTCTCCCCTATTTTGGAGCACACAAGACTCCTTTGAACTTCAACCAACAGGGGAAAAAGAGGTTTTTAGAAAAATTAGGAAAATACACAAAAAACTATTTCTGTTTATCAAAGATCATCACAGGATTTTGCAACAGTATGTAGCAGAGCACTCAGCCAATTTCAACAATGTTCTAAAGCAAGAGAGAGGTATCAAAAATAATTAAATTCCTATGAAAAACAACTGCTTCAGCGCCCACACCCAGGACAAGACAGGCAGGATCCAGCTATGTCCTCTCCAGTGGAGCAGCTTTTCCCATGGTGACTTTTCCCTGAGTTCCGAGTTGTTCTGGAACCCTGGCATTTTCCAGGAACCATGGAAAACACAAGGTCAGGTCTGTGGCAGATGGCCAGATTTGTCCTACATGTAGCTGTGTGGACACAGAGGGAGCCCAGGCTGGGGGTGTCAGAAGAGCATCTCCAGCTCTGGCATCATTGCCATCAGTATCTCTGATGTGGGTGTTTGCCACACTCCTGGTGCTCCCTTCTGGACCTAATTCCAAACCTGTATTTTTCTTTGCTTCTATTGGAAAAAAGCCCCAAACTAAATATTTAATTTAAAGGCCAAATGGCCTTCTTGGATCCGTCAAAGAACTGAAACTCCTTTTTTGCCTTTCCTCACCCCACATATTCCCTTGTTTTTAGCCAAAAGAGGACTGTCTTCTCACTTTGGCACTGAAGTAAAAATGGGCAATATTCTGCCCCTCCCAGCAATTCAGTTTCTCTCACTTTACAGTTTAATTTAATTGTATATTTTCTATGCATTGCTAAAGAACATGAGGCTACATGACCTTGAAATCATCTGATTTTGAATAAAATATATCAAAGAGAATATTAGAAAATAAAACTCATAGATGAAGGAAATTTTAGGTTTGAACTCTGTGCTAGACTATGTCCACCAAAATGACATTAAAATGCCAAATGTTACAACATTTTGAGAAAATGAAAATTAACAATGACATTAGGGTTATCAGGAAGGTGACCCAAATATTCTCAGTTCTCTTCCCAACTAAGTCAGGTGCTCCCCTCCTCACTTCAGTGGAAGTTCATTTGTAGATGAAAGAAGAGTAATAAAAGGAATATGTTGGAAAATATTTTTTTTCCTGGTAGGATATTGAAATCTCCTATATGTCAGTCTTGCTGGGGAAGGTCAGAGGATGGGGACAAATGCTGTATCCTTGCCTTCACTAGAAAGTGTTGGCATAGAGATGTTTAGATGCTGCTGAAGCATTGCCAGTCATGGTTTTGCAGCAAGAATTGACCAGGAACTGCTCTGCAGTGTAGAAAGATGCCAGAGTGAAAGGACTGTGTCTGTACATGTTTGGTTTACATGTCTGTCATTTATGTGCCTGTTGTGAATGAAGGATGGGCAGCTAAACTCTCAATATAAAACCAAGTTATGAAAAGCAATACAAGAAAAGGAAGTTCATTCTCTCTTCACCTGTACAATAAGGACTAAGAAGAGTTCCTGAAACACCAACATGAATCTGTATTTCAGATTTCTATACTGTCTATATTCAGAAATCTATACTGTTAGATTTCCTCCTGGAAAACCATATGTTTTAGACATCATGGGGTTTTTGGTAGGCAACTAAAATCCCTTTAAACTATTCTATTTGTAATAGCTTGCTTTTAGAGGTGCTGAAAAAATCAGTAGATAGTTCTCAGCACTATTTGAAGCCTATTAGAGCCTAATAATGTTGTAATAATGCCCCTAAAACGATCCCACAGAGAATGATGCCTCTGTTAGAAAAGCTTCTGACTGGGGATAGAACAATCTTCTTACGAGGAGAAACTAAGACAACCTGAAATTCCCAGTTTTGAAAAGATGTAACTGGGAGGTATTGAAATCATGGATGATATAGAGATGAAATATAAGAAATCATTATTTGCTCTCCCTCATAATTCAAGATCTATAATCTACCAGATGAAATTATCCAACTTCAAGTTTAAAGTAGAGAAATAGGTCTAAGTAAGACAATATCTGACTCAGCCTGAAATATAAATGTTTTCAAAATAATTTAGGTTTTTTGCAACCAACATCCAAGGAGAGCTGTTGAATACAGTGAGATGTATGCAGTATTTGCATAGAAGTCCCTAAACTGATGTAAATGTGTTGTTTATACTTATTTTTGCTCATACTTACTTTCCCATAGTGATTTGCCACTGGTGACATTAGAAAAAGTGTACTGAGTGAGGTGGGCCTTTGCTGTCATCTGGTTTCATTACTCTTACCTCATGATTAAGCAGTTCCCATCAAAAGAGAAGCACTTGTGATAAAATGCTAAAACTAATGATGTCTTTTTTGACTTATGGAAACCTATGGCAAATATATCAAGCATAAAATGATGTGCTTATACCTTTATTACTAGATTTATAGAGTATTCTGTTTTATATTTTGAGTAACTGAGATAGTGCTCTGAGTAGAGAATGTTTGAAGATGGAGCACCATCATGAAAACAGGAAATCATTATATCAACACTTGGAGCTTCAGCTCCCAGAAAAGAAGCTCTTGAAAAAGTGGCTAAGGGTATGAGCTTCATTTTATATACTCAATGATCAACATCTCAGAATAGTTTATAAGTACTGACAATACCTGTTTGCTTTATAGGGATTATTTCCAAAAGGCTAAAGAGAACACGAAGTATGTCAAGACTGCATATGTGATTACTATAGAAAATAAAGTACTAGAACTGTGTTTCTACATAATTCATACACTAAGCCAAGATGACATGGTGTCTTTTGAATGGTGACAGCGATGACACGATTCAAAGCTAAAAATTGTACATTCAACATCCATAACAAATACTAAGATGTTGAAGGTTCTTGAGAAGAAAATGTCTCTCAAATTGCATTTGTGCCTGGAGCTAAAGGAAAAACATTGCATAGACAGGGTTTGCACTTTAATACCTATACTGTATTATATTGGTCTGCAGTTTATACTGGCTCCTAGATTTTTTGATCCACAGAAATCAGCAAATGCTTGATTCAGTGATGCCCCAGGAGCTGCACAGGTGTGTTTGGTTACCATCCCTTGCCCAACAGCACACCATTTGAAATCAGAAGGCAGCCACCAAGTCAGCTGTAAACTTGCAAAAAAAGCTGTATTTTCTATCATTCTAAAACTCACTACATGAAAACAATTTTGTCAGGACTCAAATGAAACATTTTCTTCAGCTGAAAGCTGCAGCATCACCGTGTGGAAAAGAGAGTGGGAAGAAACCTTTTCCCACTACCAGAAATTCCAGCAGTTTCCTGTGCCCAGCTACCTGAAATGGCTCCTGTATCATTTTACCAAAACTGGAAAAGCTTTTGTCTTCTGGACAGGCTGCCTTCACACACATGGTTTTGTGGATATGCTGTGTACATGATGTGCTCTTATGGAACCATATAGGTGATTGAGTTTCTCAAGGCAAGCTGTGACGATACAGAAGCTGCTCTTTTTTTCTGCCTTTTAAGCCTCACCTTATTTGTTTGGGCATACAAAAATTGCTATGGGTAAAAAAAAAAATACTACTCTGACCTAGATAGGCATCCTTTAAGCACCAGTGGTCTCAGCTGAAAAATCACAATGAGGTACTGAGTGTTGGTACTATTGAAATGTTGTGCAATCTTCCCAGATGCAATTAATGCAGATTCTGGTTTTGGCCACACCACATAATTCTATTTATTTACTTTTTTATTCTTTTTTTTCACAGGCCAGTAGGCTTAGACGGAAGATCTAAGAAGAAGATAAAGATGTGAAATGAGTAGTTTTTTTGGTAAACAGGAAAATGCTGTTACTCAGTGGTTTTAAGAATTGTAATTTTAATATTCCATTATCAAGAAGTTTTTAGAAGCATGATTTTCCTCTTAGGTTGGTAGCATTTTTCGAACATACCAGAATTGTGTGAAAGACTGCTGCACACAAGGAAATAAGGACAGCAAATGGAAAGTATTGAATTAATATTTTATTGCAGGCAAATGAGACTTTTTTAAATTATACCATCCAGACAAGCACCCCTCTCAGTCTGAAAATGTGATGTTGCTTTTCATATATCTTTTGTAGGGGCTGACTTTAGCTGTATAGTCTTTGATATTAGATGCCAAAAAGAAACCAAAATAATCTGAGGTCAAATGAAAAATCAGGGAAGAAAGGATATGCGAAAACATTTTCTAAATTGTCTGCCTTACTCTGAGGTTACAGACAGCATGTAGTATTTTGATTATGCTCAAGGACTTGAAAAGCATGAGGCAAAGAGAATGGTGAACTGCATAAAATGAGGAGGAAAGGCACAGCAATTGCTCCTGTCCTCGAGGAGCAGGATGAAATTCACTGTTACGTGCATCAATCATTCTTTGCTGCAGGGCCTTCTGAGGGGTACTACACAGCTAAACACAAAGGAGAGAGACATAACTATTTGTCTGCTTGGTTATTTTCTGTTGGCTTATGGAGTGTTTTACAAAGGGTAACATTCACTGCACTGCCCCACTGCTTTGATCGCAAACTCACCTTGCTATTGTCTATGGTAGCACTCTGCTGCTCAAAATCCTCTCCACAGACTGGAATTCACTGCTATACCATGCATTTCAAATTCTGTCAAACATTCTTGTGGAACTACTAAAAACTGTGGAAGCATTAGATTGCCTCTGAATTTTGGAACCTGATAAATTTAATTGCATTCTATCACAGATCTATCTGTCAAAGATCTGCTACGTATTCTGAAGAGAAATGCCAGTAAGGCAAACCCTTGTTCCAAGCATAGAGGCCCTCCACACTGAGATCTGGAAGTGATTACTCACATGACTAAGCAGGACTTTGTCAGCACAAACTTTTATACATAAAGACACCTTTTGTTAAAAATACGAGGCAGGTGAGAGGGAGGCAGGCAATGGTTATATCCATGTGATAACTGCTATCAAAATGATCTGTGCCTAATAGATAACATTGGTGTCAAAGCTTCAATACCAAATGGCTACAGGTGATAGGACAGCTTCAGCTTTTCACTACTGGCATCACATGTTTTGGTAGAAACTAAAGCCCTGGCCATCCTTGTGCCACTGGGGGCACTGGGTCCAGGAAGGTTATTCTTACTCTATGGGGCATGCAGCTAAGTGAAATCCAGCCTGTATAGGACAGAAACAGCACAAGCAACAGGAAAATGATCCTGTAGTTTCGAGCACTCAGAGAGAGTTCCCAATACCTGAGCCTTCCTTTCTATCGTAGAATGAATAGAATCATTCTATTTCAGCCAGGCTTACCTGGGTCTGGCATGCAATTACCTCACAGCTGCAAGGACTCCAAATGGCCTGCAGGAAGACCTGTAACTGAATATTCAATAGTCAAAGGGTTTTACTTCCTTTCTCTGTTTAATAGGAGCAAAACAACAATAAGAACTCAAAAATTTGTACATCTTTACTGCACTTAGCTCTGAAAATCAAGAACAGAAAAGCACAGAAAATAACAAATTCTTTACTCTCGCAGAACATTTTGGGAAATTATACATGCGTGAATGCTTTGCTTTCATTTTAACTCCAGCTGCTATATTTTGTGGATTTCTTGTTTCTTTTATTCACTTGTTCTCAATCCTTACTTTGCAGTTTATTTATCATCTCTTAATGTAGCATAGGTTTAGCTTTTTTCTCTTCTATGGCTTCATATACTAGAACAACCAGAAAAAATAAATATGATCTTACTCTAAACTTCATGTCTTTTCAGCATTCTTTGTTAAGCATGCATCTAGTTTCTCCATTTATTGTAGAATAGGTTCATGCATATTTTAAAATATGGAATTTAAAGCTTTTAAGAAATTATGTAGACAAAATTCATTTTAAGAGAATATTCAGCAATATTTGGAGATGCTGGAAATGGAAGTTGAGACTATCTGATTAAAAATAAAGATTATTTATTCCAACCCAAAGTTAATTAAAAATGCTGAAATACATTTTTTTTCTAATACATCAACAAAACATTTAATTATTGTTGTTTATCCAGGTGTCTGAATGTTGGTTGTTCAATTAGGTAAAGAGGCCAGTCATCATTTGACTCCAGATCTTCCAGGATTCCGTAAGTACCTGAAACCCCATTTGTTGTTTGGCTGCCTCTGATTTAATTCCTGACAATTTTTGCATGATACCAGGCAATGTTATGCATGTTGGTATTTTTCCTACAATTGCCTATGTCCCTTTCATGATAAATGTGCAGTTTATTTCACAGGTTTTGCAAAGCAACTCTCAGGCAGTAAAGCCTCACTGACCCTTCCGATTTGGAAAGTATCTGAGCCAATTATGAAAAAGCTGAATGTCTTTGCCAACTCCGTTACCCATCCAGCTCTTTCTGTAAACAGATTATCCAATTTTATACAGTTTCTGCACTGGCCACTTTTGGATTTGAGTTCACAGAGTGAAATTCAGGGATTTTCTTCTCTTTCCAGCCACATAAAAATGTTAATATCTTGAGAATGTATCACACAAACAATAAAAAGGATTTTATGAGGATGGTGCTAAGATGAATAGCACCCCTGAGATGTGTTGGTGTTTATTAATAATAGGCTCGTTTTAAGTACTGAATATATTTTTGTGTGACATAAAGTGCCCTAGCAGAAGGCTGCTGCCATGCAGAGCAGCCCACGCCTGGCAGCCTGTTGTCAGAGCAGGTGAAAAAATGGATCAGGCTGGTTAGATAAGGCTGCTCTCCAGAACCATCAGGAGACACACTTATTCAGTGCTTCCAATTTATTTGCAGATTCTGTTAGCCTAGTCCATTAATTCCAATGTGGATTAACAATTTGACTGACTTTGTAGATAAGGCAGCCTCATCTTTTTGAAGTGCCCAGCACCCAAAACATTACTTGAAATCAATGGGTAATGGGAGTGCACTTAGTACCTCTGACAATTAACTTAAAAATTAATTGTAGATGTAAAACCAGTAGCAAATAGTTAGTCTGAGCATCCTTCTAATGAAGTCAATGACTACAGTTTTATTGATGTTATTTGGTATAAATCAAGCTCCCTATCAGGAGTATGTATATCCAGTGATTTTAAAAGCATCAACTTTCCATCTCATTTAAAGATGCTCTATAATACATTCCAGTGCCTCTATCAAGGAGACTTCTTGAAATTTTCTAAATCAAGGCTAGTGCATATACCAAGCCTCTTTTAAGATGAAACTGCTGCATATTATTAGTGTCCAGTGGTATTTTTTGAGACCCATTGGGTGAGCTTAATTAATTGGGCAAGCTTCAGTCCATTTCCCAGCACTTCCTGTAATCCCATTCATTTCTATTGTTTTCACTTGGGTTTAGATTTTTCATTTTTTATTTTTAACATTTCATTTCTTTAGTTTCTTCTCCTCTCTCTTTGTTTTCCTTTTTTCCCAATGTCAGGATTTTAACTGGAGTAATTTTGGCAAGATCTGGTCTTTTTCACTGCCCCTCATTTCAGCTCAGTCCATTTGGTCGCAGTCACTCCCTTTCCAAATGTTCTGGCTTTTTTTCAATTGCAGTTTATTTGATCATATCTTCTTTCCAAAGCGTTTGTTTGACTTTGCCCTCTGGTTTCAAGAATTCATTGGTCAAAGGGACCAATTCAAAGGGAATGAAATCTTGCGATTTCAATGAGGATTAATTGGGCAAGCTTTGGTCCCATTACTCTGCACTTCTTGTCATCCCTTCCACTTTCAATACTTGTCCTCTTATTTTCATATTTTTATATGGTACTTACAAAAAATAGGAGGGGTACATTAAAAAGGTCTTCAAGAGCTATCAAAAATTTTGGTGAGAGATAGATGTGAGGCATATTGACACCACCTTATATGAAATATACCACATGACATGCATGTATTTCAGTTGCTGCTTTGCCCTTATTCACCTGCCTGCACCAGCCCCAGCAAGGAGAAGGTGATACATGTTTTAAAGGAGTCTGGAGGAGTTTTCTCGTGTTCCTCCTGAGCTGCACTCTTCAGGAGCAAAGCATGAAAACTAACTCTTGGATGTGGAAAGGGCATATTTCTAGTAGTGTCACAGAACTTGATATTTACAGAATCACAGAATCAATCCACAGGTTGGAAAAGACCTCTGAAATCATCAGGTCCAACGTCTGACCAAACACCACCATGTCAACTGGACTATGCCACGTCCAGTCTTTCCTTAAACACCTCCAGATATTTTGACTCTGCCACCTCCCTGGTCAGTTCATTCCAACATTTAATCATCCTTTTTGTGAAGAAATTCCTCCTAATGTCCAACCTGTCATGCAACATTTATTTAAAAAAAAAAAAAAAAAAAAAAGTTAAAATCCAGTTGTTTTAATGCAAATGTCTGGAATTTCTGTCTCATGCGTTCAATAATTCAAAATACATCAAGGTATGCAAGTTTTAGCCTACTAGTTTGGGGCTTAAAATAATCACAACAAATCTTTATCTAATTCATTTTACAGAGAAGTAGGCTGTCCTTTACATCTGAGCAGAGCCAGGCAGACACTACTCTGGTTGTTCAAGGGGAATTTGGAGTGTCAGGTTCAGGACCAAACACCCCCTTTTTTAGAGGATCTCTTAAGCTTCTGTTAGATTTGGCTATCCAACAGTCATTAAAAAAAAAAAAAAAAAGTGGGAAATTCCTAGTGAAAGATTGTGCACCTGCATTTTGTCATGTCCCAAGCAAAAGCTTTTTTTTCCTGGTCCTTGAAGTGCTCATTGCAGCACATTGCAGCAGTGTAAGGGGCTTATTTATGGCTTGGGATTGGTTTTAACAAGGAGGAAAAGGGTTGCAATCCTCTTCAGCTCAAGGTGATGCCTTGTTAAGTGCTGAGAAAATGTTACACATTCACAGCTTGTTGGGTGTTCTCCACAGGAAGCTCACTCATGGCTATTTAGGCATGGTGTGAAGTTGCACAGTGTATTTGAGGTCATACATCTATTTGTATGACCCTCTACATCATTTCTTCAGCCTCTGTGCTGACCCACGTTGTCCTGCCTGGGGTAGACATGCAAAAAGTCTCCTCCTCCCCAGAGAGTACCACAGAAACCACCAAGAACAAGTAAAACACAGCATATTTTTATCCGTTTTCAGGGCCCTGTGAGATTCTTCTCCTGCCTTTTGTCCCTCTTCCTCCCTCAAAATGAGACAACATCTCCCACCTCCCCCCAAAAAAACCCAATTCCACCCCCAAAAGCCTCCAAAAGCAAAAACACCCAAACCCTGGAAAACCTCACCTCACCCCCCACAAAAAACTCCCAAATTATCAGGATGGCTTAGAAGACTTAGAGGTAGTAGAACAGTTGATTGAATACGTCATCCTCCTTCTCATTTGCAGTTTTCTCTTTTTTCCACTTTATTTCCCCATTTTCCTCCATTTTAGGTTATCTTTAGTTTAATTAAAGTTAATTCAAGAATTTAAATGAGTCCAATTATATTTTTGCCTAATTTCAAAGGATAGCTTTAATTCTAGAAGCGAGAAAAATCAGAAAAGGAGGCATGTGTGACTGCTCTTTTTCCCAGAGAAAGCAAGTATGTCTTCTTGTTATGGATCCATGCATTAAGACACATTCACTTTAAAATGTCTCCTTAGACTCTAAGAATATTTTATACAAGGTAATTCAGACATCTTTATGTAATGCAAGAGTCTGGCTAACATTAACATTCAAGCAGTGATGACAGAACATATACTCTTCTGCATTTTGATTTTCATAGATACCTACTCTGTAAATATTCAGACTCTTCAAGTTGGAAGAATGTAGTTACCTGTATTTAAGGATTGAATCTTTCACTTGTCTTCAATTTGGGGAAAAGGGAAAAGGAAAGTCATTGCTAACTTCCTGGTTTCAAGAGAGATGAATCAGACATTGTCCTAGCACTTTCCCATGCGGCCACCAAAAAACCACAGGCACAGAGGAGAAACACGTATCACCTTTCTTCTGTTGGCAGCTGAAAGCTTCATTTCTGAATAGCATGGGGGAAAAATCTCTGTCTTGAGTAATACTCAGACACGTCTTTGTTGTGCTGATTAGTCATACAAAACACATGCAGCACAAAAGCATTGGTGCACTGGGAAAACTGAATTTCTGTGAAAAGAAAGCTCAGGTTATAGTTCACAATGTACAACAGTTTCATGGGAGAATGAACAGTGCAGATATCTGAGGAACAACTGGAGTGTAAGGTGCATTTTAGAAATATCTGTCCTGACATTGCTGGAGTAAGATGATCAGCAACCCTGTTTCTGGCTGATTCTTTGCAGGATTATAATGAGAATAACCATGCAAGTCCCTGTCTTTTTGGTTCTAAAGGCAGATTATCTATTGACTGCAGCTAAAAGCTCTGATTTAGAGGTGTCTTGCCTTTCTGCCTTCTGGGTTTTATTGCTGGTAGCTCAGTGCTCATTCTCACAGACTTGCTTAACCATTGGGTGGCCTATTACCCAGCATTTCAATAAAAACAATCCAACATTATACCATAGAAAATATCTCAATAATAAAGAGCTTGAGCTCTAACAGTTGTATTTATTAGTGTATTTTTCTAGTTCATGTTTCACATAAGACATGTTTCACATACGACAACCCATGAAATAATTAGCAACAGTTACAATTTGCTGAATGAATTTTTGCTTCTTCATGTAAAGCCAGCTGACTCACTTTTATGTGACTGATTTACCTGAAACTTAAACAGGAAGAATATTACATGTTAAAGAAATCAATGTTCTTCAAACAAGATCAAATAATGCAGCTCTACTTTCAGTGGCTATCCTTTGTAGACTGTTTACAGAGAAACTTGTTGGTTATATAATCTGTCAACAAGATGTTTGCTTTTTTTCCATAAATTTAATTAGGTTTTGATAGATTCATCAGTTTTCATCTAAATTATTTTTGGTGAATTCTAATTGGCTCCTGCTGTGGCTTGGCAGCCACATAACTGATCATATGCCTATTTAATCCACTCATGGGATATTTAACAAATTGTTAGCTATTTCACTGTGCACTGAAGTGTAGCTCTACCAATTCTTTTTTCTTGTCACACTACTGGGGCTATTATGACAGTCCATTATGTGATTTATTTTGTGAAATAAATGTGAAGTGTTGCAAAAACAACAATACATCATAATCTTTACCCAAAATAAAATAAGGTCAAGAGATATCCCTTTTCTTGTGCATGCAAAACACTAATACCTTTCTTTCCAATCTGTGGACTGTAGTTCACTTTTTCTGACATTAATGCACTAAGTAAGACATATTGCAGTGAAATAGTTATGTGATAATTCATTTTATCCTTCTAAAATAAGTACTTAATTGCTTAAGAGGAAAAGAAATAGGCCTATTTATCAGATGTTTAGACTTGTCTACCTGAGAAAATAGCCTGGAATAGTTATTGTGTACTAACTCTTCAGGAGGACATTCTTAATCCATAGTGAAATTGTCCCTGTGTGTTTAGCTTAACCCACACTGGGAATGAGAACAGACTGAGTGTTGCACTTTGAATTCACCCCCTGTATTTATTCTGCAACAACACCCCCACAAAGACAAAATTTTAATGAAAATAATGTAAGGAGTTCAGAAAAATAGCTCTAGAACTTAGTTCATCTTTTGTGTAGTAAAATTCTCACTCTCCTGCCCAGGATGCAGCTTGCTAGGCAGGACTAGAGATTACCTGGAATGTGGAAAGGTGTTTCAAATAGAAGTGCCCGAGGTACAGGTCCATATGCTCCCTTTTCCCCCAACTGCCCAAATAGTTCATCTTAGGTGGTGTTGAATCTTCTCTTTTCTAGTTGTTTGAGGTGTTGGAGGGGAGGGGTTGTGTTGTTTGGTTTTGTTGTTTTGATTTTTTCTATGGGATGTAGAGAAGAGTACCATGATGCTCTGGATTTTATGGTACTTGCTTCTGTTTTTCTAGGGAAATGTGAGCTGCTTGTATGCTTGGTCTGCAGAACAGTCCTGCAATACTTCAGCTCTCGACTGGAGATGTGGCACTCACTCTTCCTTCTGCTTGCACAGAGAGACCTAATCAGTGAAACAATGGTTTCTGGTCAGACCTGTCAGTGTGCAACTTTGGTTCACACTCTCTAAAATAAATCAGGATAATGATGCCTGTAAAATGGTGTGAAATTTTGAAAGACAAACATGATAGATGTGAAATCATAATAAATCACCTTCTCAGTAGAAATATCAAGTTTTCACAAGATGTGGTAATTTCTGTATGATACAATTCACGTAATATCAGACTAGAGAAATCCATAACTCAGATATCAGAAAACAAGACAGAGCTGTCAATATGCTAGTCCAACAAATGATGTATTGTTAAACTTTGCCATAATTCACATGCCATCAGAGTCATACAGCAGCTTCTGTATATCTATGTTTCTTAACAGACTGTAGTAGGTGAATACACAACAAGTGCAGTAAAGCACTGTCAAACCAAACCATTAGGGATGACAGACCCCAGCATATTAAGGCATGATGGCAAGGTCAGTGGGATGTGAAACTTGGCTAATGATGTCATGCCCTTGTCAGCTTGCATTGGCTAAACACGTTAAGGTTTACCAGCAAGCCCTATGGCTTAGTGAGCACTGCTAAAGGGAATTTCGACCTGAAATAGGTCAGCGTGAGCAGAATACAAATACTTATGCTGCAAAGGCTCTTGTTGAAAGCCTGGCACCACTAAAGCCAATGGGAGCTTGGCCAGTGACCTCCATGAGGCCAGGATTTTGCCCTTTGGCTTTTGCGGACATGACATTCAATTAAATCCCTTTGCTTCTATTCTCTAGATTGGTTTTCATCATATGTCATAAGACATTTGTAGGTTGCAAGCTGTGTAGCAGGGAACAGCATCTCATTAAAGATTTGTACAGATACCAGATTAATGGTACCCCAGTCCTTCCAGGGCCACCTCAGACATGCTGAAGAACAAAGCAATAAAAGAAAGCCCATCTGCAGTGCAAGAATGCTCCTGCTGTAGGAATTAGCTGTTATCATCTGAAAATGCCTGCCCAGGATGCTCTGTGCAGCTGAGCAGAGCGCTGTGGGTAAGTGTAGAGGGAGTCACAACCAGCTTCCCCTGTCAGAAAACATTATGGTGAGCAGGGCTCAGAAGGAGGAGATGTCTCCCAGCCGAGACCCAACCACTCTGGCAGTTGGTGCTCCAGGAGCCAGACAAGTATTTCCAAGGGGGAAAGGGGCACTAAAAGAGGGGCTGGACAACAAGGCAGGATGAAAGTAGGCTGTGTCTCTTGGAGAGACAGAGATCAGTGGTGCATTTTATGCTTCAGATAAGCAACCAGCCTTGAAACTCTTGTCTGTCTCTCACAGGGGTGGTGATCATGTTTTATAGCAGTTTGGGTTGGTTTTAAATCAACACTCAGTGAATAAGTACTTAAGCTAGTTCCTTCTGACAGAAATTTTGTTTGTTGTGTTTTTTTTTTTTTACTTCTAGGCATAGGCATTGCTAGGTTTACCAATTGGGCAAAGCAAAAGTGTGTCCCCATAGCCAGAGCCACAAAAGCCAAGGAGCAAATATGCTCACCCTTAGGAGGCCATCAGCAGAGGTTCTCAAACCATACAGAACCACATTTGAAACGTTGTACAGGCAGAATTGCCCCTGCAATTTCATAGAACACAGGCCTGCCTAGCTCTGCTTAGCACATCTAAGGGCAGTAGCAGGGAAAGGGTAAAGGTAGTATATTTAATCCTTCTTCAATGTGTTCTGTTGTCACACCTTTCAAAGCAGACTTCTAAACTTCTCCAAATTTATTTTTAGAAACATTTTGAGATTTGTAACTCCTTCACAGCCACTGGCCATTGGGATTCTGCTGAACTTCAAGGTTCTTGAGTCAATCTGACACTCTGATCCAAGCTTAGATTCCAATACACTTTGGGTTTGGAATTTAAATTAATATTTAAATTGCAAATACACAGTGGTTTAATTTCCAAGAAAATTAAGTATTTCAATCGTACTACATTATTTGCTTTTTTTTTTACAAAAAAGGTATCTATTTTTTCCCCTAATGAGGTAAATGAAACAAGGTAGGAGGAGATGGAATTGACTAATTGACTAATTCTAGAAAGGTGGGGCTAAAGTCTTAGATACATATAGGCAACTACAACTGAAGAAAATTTTAGAAGTGCCCAACAGAGTAGATGCCTTGCTTCTGCTAATGTCAAAGATTATTTTACTGTCAAACTGCCAAAAGAATGGCAATCTGAAAGATGAGAAATAGAGTATTATTAGTGTCAGTGTCAGAAAATGTTAATGAGCGATATTATCACAAATTAAATCAGACACAGGCAAGTAACTAAGAAGAAGCAGGTTTCAGAGAAGGAAAATCTTATACTTAACAAAAAATTATGCCATTAAACAGTTTAGGTGTGCACAACCTCTCTAATAATATTAATTTAAGAAAGAGAATTTCATAGACCGCAGTGACTTCAAAAGATAGTTAGAGTAGGGAATTAGCTAAGAGTAACAATCATCTAGTGAGAAGGAAAATGCTGTCAATCAGGAAAAATCATGAGTTAAAAAAAGAGCACAACAGGACTAAAAAGTGACAATTTTATTTGCTATTGCCTCAGCTTTTCAGGCTGCCCATGAACAGGCGATGAGACAGATCTGGGACAGGGACACTGTGAAGTTCCTGGGACTGAAATGTGAAGTTCCTTCTCTGAAACATGAAGAGCCATATTTTGCTACTGACTTAACCCTCCTCCCAGTTTCTGTGGACCTGCAGATAAAACTCCAAAGCCAGGAGTAACAGAGTAGATAAGAAGACCAAGTGTTTCAACAAGACCAAGTTCAGCAAAATTGTGAATGATTGTGAATATCCAAAAGCAAATAGGAAATCTTGGGAATTTACTTACATTGTGAATAACCAGAAAGGAGCAAAAACAAAGGTATGAACAGAGAAGATTTCTGGGAATATGAACATTTCATATAGGGAAGAGAGGAACACAGAAGCTTTGTCTCAACAGGTACAAAGATGAAGCTACACAACAAGAGAGGATTGTTGCCATCAGCAGGCAGAATAGAAGCATGCCCAACCACAACACACCCCTACCACAGAACAAGAGCCAGGAGATTATTTGAATTCACAACAGCCTCTATACCAGAAGATGAGCAGAGTAGTTAAGTTACCAACATAGAAATACTTAAATAAACAAAGGAGATAGTAATGACTAGGAATACTCAAACCCCCAGACTGGGGACTGGTCAAGTACCAAATCAGAAGTGCATAAAGTTAAACAGCAAATATCAGCCAGAAGCCAATATGGGGCTGCAAAGGGGTCTGTGGAAGAACAATGGAGCAACCAACTGGCATAAGCATAAAGTGAGGTACAAGTAAGGTGCAAGCAGGTGAGAGGAAAGCCATCCAAGTAGTTTCATCTAGTTAAAGAAAGAGAAGACTAAAATACTACTTTTGTGCATTTTACAGAAGCAACTTGGCACACTTATAAAGAAAAAGGCATCTAGTTATTAAGCATGCAAAAATGTGTCAGAGGAAATGTAAAAATGTTTTTTACAGGAAAAAGTCAGAATATGCTGTATAACTGTTCTTATAGATATGTATGTAGGACCAAAAGAGTAAGAAATTTGGTGTAGAAGCATGTTCAGTTGCAAACCCTTATATTTTCAGGATTATGAAAATCAATAAGGATTTTTCTTTCTTTACTGAAGTAGAAATCCAAAAAAAAAAAAAAATAGATCAAAATGAATGTCTTCAGCAAAGTTCCCTTGTTCCTTGTTTCAGGCCAGTAAAAAAGAGTTTGAAGAACAGTTTTCAGAGGGTGTAAAAACCTATAATTAATCATTTCTTCAAACACATCAGGAGCAGGAAGCTATAGAGTTTGTAGGCCCATTAATTGATCAAAGTACAAAAGGAACTTTCAGAGAAGATAAAGCAGTGGAAGAAAATTAAATTATTTTTTACAGCCTTGAAGGAGTTTGGGGAAATATCTGGGCTGGAACCTTTCTTCATGCATCAGAGGGGATATGTCAAAGGAACTACTTCATAGTGAGTTCATTAGAAGAATCTATAGAAGAAATTGTCAAAATTAAGGTAAAAAATTGTCAGGTCCAGATGATTTAAAGGCTGACCTACTAAAGGAAGCTGCAAGGCATTAGAGCTGTCATTGCACTGCAGGAATGGAGGATGGCAAACGTGATGACAAATTTTTATGAGTCGCAAGGTGTATCTGTAGAGCTGTAGCACCTCCTAGTTTGACAGCTGCATCAGGAGCATGGGTAGGGCTTTAAAAAGAGGATATTGGGAAAGTGCAGTACCCCAGGGAAGGAACTTTCAAAGAAGGGAGTCATGTCTTGCAAACCAGACAGAATTCTCTGAAGGCATCCAATAATACACCCAGTTAAGAACGTGGGCACAAAAAGGCAGAGGAATGGCCAGGCTGGGTTTGCTAAGAATCCTGTCTCCAAAAGTAGATGCCTAGGAAAGAGAAGACAACCAGGACAGATGTACAGGATGTCCCTGATTAATGACTCCTAGGGCTTCCAATCATTTTAACTTCCATGGGTGCTTTAGGCAGCCTTTATTTCTATACATTTAGTAACCTTCAATGGATTTGTGACCTGTGAACTAGACCGGTCTGTCCCTTGAACCCACAAATAACAAATACTATCTACATTAAGGGTGGCAATGAACTCTGAAAGCTGAATACACATTGCATGAAGAATCATTTTGCTTTATTTTCTAAGCATGCCTTCTAGAAGCATCCTTCAATGTCCCCTACTTTAGGTACAAGAAGAGATAGTGAACAAGCAATTCTCACCCTCTCCTGCACATACTAATTGGGATTCAATCTCTAGAATTCCTGAATTCCCCAGTATTTGACAATGTCCTTCACCAAAACTCTTCCTACCACAGTATAGGAAAGGAACTCTTTTGAGGGATAGGTAAAGAGTTAAGGTTTAGAAAATGAGGAATAGGAATAAACAACCCGTTTTCTTAATGCAGAGAAGGTACCAGTAGAGTCTTACTGGGGTATATGATAAGTCTGCCCTGTTCCACACACTTCTAAATTACCTGGAAAAGGAGGTGAATAGCAAGATGGCTCTGTTTTCTGTTGATAAGAACTTAGCTCTTGAGGAAAAAAAAAAAAAGAGAGAGAGAGAGAACTGCAGGAAACAAACTGACTGGATGATTAAGTGGCAGATGAAATTCAAAACAGATAAATGTAAAGTAGCATATACAAGAAAAACAATCCTAACTTTATATACATAGTGACAGTCTTTAAATTAGCATTCAGGAATAAGAGCTTGGAAATATAATAGACAGTGTATGAAAGTGTCAGAGCTCAATGCTCAGGAGTAATAAAAAAAATTTTTAAAAAAAGTAAAGTGAATGTGAGGAGTTATTAAGAAAGGAAAAGAGAAGGGAGAGAGAGAACATCATCCCATGCTGCATAGATATGGGGCTACCACACCCTGAATACTGGGGGCCGTTCTGATCCACCCATCACCATAGTGTACAGCAGGTCTGAAAAGGGTTCAGATGTGGAGTATTAGGATGACAAAAGTACCAAGTGGTTTCTGCATCTAAAGTGATTAAATAGATCTGGATTTTTCAGTCTGAAAAGAGGTGACTGAACAAGACTGTAAAAAACTACGTGTGTCTATGAAATCACAAGTATATAGCAAACATAAACAAGGATCTTGTGTTCATTGTCTTTTCTAGTGCAAGAATCAGAAAGTTTCAAAGAAAGACAAAAGCCAGCACATTCAAAACAAACAAAAAAAAGCACACAGTCAGCTGTGAAAAGTCTTTCCATAGGTTTTCACCTGAGTGTCACAGGCTTCAGAGAGAGATGAGTCAAAACAGGATAAGTAAAAAAATCAATCCAGGTCTATTAAATATGGAGACAAAATGTGTAGCCCAGGAGTTATGGTTCATCAGAAGCTGAGATATTATGCTGAGGAAGGGTTTATGGCTTCCCTGGCTTTGTACTCCTCTCAATGCATCAACAGATGGCTGCTATCAGAGAGAAGATAATGGATTAAAGTAATATTTTGTCTGTAGAGGTTTAGACTTTCTCATGTGCTCAGTCAATATACTCCAGCTTTTAAGATTCACAGTTAGTAAAATACTTTTATTTTTCAGTCTAGTACAGTAAACCTATTTGTTATGGGTTTATGACAGACAGTGAGCATAGAACCCCACTGGACTATGACAATGATGGTATTTTTTTAGTGGCACTTTATAGTTTCACACTTGAAAGCAGAAAGATCACTTGTGAAAGAAGTAAGTGACAAATTGACACAGGACAACTGCTTCAACAGGAGGTCAAACTGTAGCATGTCTTCAAGTCTTCATGGTTGCTGGAGATGGCCAGTTATATTGATCCTGGCATACTGATTTTGGTGCAAATGAAGTTCATCTCATTCACTGAAGACATAGTTCAGTGGTGGATATGGTGGTGGTGCTGGGTTAACAGTGGGACTTACTTGATGATCCTAAAGATCTTTTCCAGCCTTAACAATTCTGTGTTTCTACCATACTCCTCAATTTTAACTACATCAGATATCAAGAGGGTAGCTTAAGTTTTGGGTTATCTCTTTGCAGTAACCACAGACTGCCAGTTACAGAGCTCAGAGTTCAAACCTTGCTCTGCTTCTACTGAATTCAGTAAAACTGGCTGGCACTATTTCATGGCACTGATGCCAGCAAGTCCTGGTTATTTTCTGGAGTTCCAGCTGGGAGAACAGCCAAGGAGTTTGTAAATGGGCACATCAATAGCAGAGATGGAGAGCCTGAGCACAGGTCAGGGATTTTGTAGCATTTTCGTAGTAACAGGCATGGGACATAGTAACACATGGGAATATCACATCTTAATGTCTCCCCCACGAAAGAAATTAAGAGCTACAAAATGTGCCTGGCTTTGCTTTGCTGCACAATGTGTGATGGAGCAGGCACAGCTCTTCATGCCAGTGGAACAGTGGGGACTGGCTGGGAAGTATTCAGTGCCACAGGATCAGGACCCCAGTGCACACAAGGGTCTGGAACATGCACATGTGTGCACACACATCCCCAGCAAGGAGGGGAACAGCAACCAGGCTGCTCCCCATCCAGGGCAGGGGGCACTCCCCACCACCCAGTCCCCATTGGAAAACTTCTCAGGCTGGGCAGAACCCCTGTACCTATTTACTGGGTATTTACTCTACCTACTTACAGAGTATCTAGAGTACTTTCTTAACCTTAATTCCACAGGGGAGAGGAACAGCCCATTAAATTGTGATCAACCAGATTGCAGACAGAATTTAAAACATAGTCCTACTTTAAGCAGTATATGCAAAGTCATCCTACCTCACAGCTCCAGGCAAGTCTGACAATCCAAGGACCATCCTCCTCTCAAAGAGAGCATTGTTTCAAGTTTTCAGGGTTACAGTTCCATAGGAGCTCCAATTACCTTCAGCTACAGTTGCTGTTAAGCACTCTGAAAATCAGAGTCTTAAGGGCTTTGATTTTCTTTGGTTTTACCTGAGATGCAGCTGCAAATGCTCAGGCCATTTATCCCATCAGCGGGAAAAGATATTTAAGTGGCTTGGAAATGAAGGGGAAATTTTGCTAGGGCTTCTTGCTAGTATCTTAGTAAACTTCCCAAACTGGAATTTAAGAATGCAAACAACTCATGGCTCAGAACTGACAGCATATAAAGTCTCAAAGAAAAATGAAATAATGTAAGAAATCCCCATGTGTTCTTCGCCAGATAATTGAAAAACATCCTGCAAATTGTTCTGACATGTTTGTGAACTTGCATTTTATTCTGTGAATTGATGTTAAACTGTGCCCCTTTGCTGGGCCATTTGCAAATAGAAAGATTGTCACATTAAATCATTCTAAAATACAACCACATTTACATTCCAATTTTAGTCTGCATTTCCCTAGTGCTACAGACAAAATAAGAGTTTTCTTTAATTAAAGTGACTCCCCAGAATGCTAATGAACACTTGATTGAATTTGGACATTTTCATAAGTCTGATATTCTTATTTTGCTGACAAAAAAAACAAGGATACAGCTGACCTTCTCTAAAGTGTTCCTGTTCCATAGAAGGAAATACACAGGAAATTGTTTTGGGGTTTGTTTTGCTTTTTTTTTATTTTTTTAAACTGCAAAAGTTGTTTCACTTGTCTGGATATTTACAGAAGGTGATAGGACAAAACAGGAATGAGCAAAATTATCATGTCTCTGTGTTCATATTTGCCTACTGGTAGGATATTTTTCTGAGAGCACAGGCTGTGCTGAACTTATAAAGGACAAATGTAGTTCAGTCATTTCTGTAGTGGCATAAAGCTGGCCTTCGTTATCACTCTCTACAGCTACTTGAAAGGTGGTTGTAGCCAGGAGTGGGTCAGCCTCTTCTCCCAGGAGACCAGTGGCAGGACAAGAAGACACAGCCTCAAGCTGCACCAGGAGGTTTAGGCTAGATATTAGAAAAACAACTCCTCACAGAAGGAGTGGTTCAGCATTGGAATGGGCTGCCAGGGAGGTGGTTGAGTCACCGTCCCTGGAGGTGTTTAAAAACTGACTTAATGAGACACTCAGTGCCATGGTTTAGCTGATAAGGTAATGCTAGATCACAGGTTGGAATTGATAATCTCAAAGGTCTTTTCCAACCTAGTTAATTCTGTGATTCCTTTCTTTATAAGGCAGACTTCACAATAAACAGAAGCAGAAATGTGATGGTTTTCAGCACAGTGTTTTGTCTTTACCACTTGTCAGGTTTTGTTTTCAGCAGAAACAGTGATTAGGCCAAATGCTCCCACTTGCATTGTATGCAGTAATGCACACTCCTTCAGAACAGAGCAAGGTACAGCATAACAACAGGGGCTTGTGCTCTGGCTTTGCACAGCTGCAAGTGATAACCCACCCTGGGCAGCAGATGAGAACCCATCCAGTGTATTTGCCTTCCATATGGCGCAGCCAGCTCAATCCAAGCTACTCCTCCTGCCAGAGCACTCATTTCTCCACTGTGACACAGCCAGATTAGCTCCTCCCTTTTCTGTCCAAAACCCCAGGTGTATAACCAAAGATGTAGTATTACACAATCAATGTGAGTGTTAAACAAAAAGGCAAATAACATGCAAGTCAGTTATTCTCCAGAGTTTGTCAAGACAAGAGTCATGTCCAGGGTGGATGGTGTCTTCAGACAAAATGGAGAAAAGCCACACACCTGGGAGAGGGAAACAAGTTGTCGACACCACAGTTGTCTTGAGCAATTGGGACTGGTGAGCTGATGCTTTTCATACACAGGAGGCCTTTCATACACTGGAAGACTCCTGGGGCCCCAGATCTCTGCTGATCTCTCCTGCAGTCTTTGAGCAAAACAGCCATGTTATCATCCTCTTTAGGGAGAGCATGAGCCTTAAGCTTTGTTTTAGAAATTTCAAAAGAGAGCATTGTTATAAACAATATTTTTCTTTGTTTTAGCATTTCCAATCAATGTGTGAGAGTTAAACAGTTTTTAAAAATGAAACAACAGACAAAACAAAAAAGTTTTTAGTCAGTATTTCAACTTTCTCAAACACTAATTGGAAAGGAGCAGAGAATCAGAGAATCACAGAAGCATAGAATCATAGAATATACTGAGTTGAAAGGGACCCATCAGGATCGTCGAGTCCAACTCCTGGCCTTGTGCAGGACAATCCCAAGAATCACACCATGTGCCTGAGAGTGTCCAAATCTTTTTTGAACTCTTGGTGCTGTGACCACCTCCCTGGGGAGTCTGCTTCAGTGCTCAACCACCCTCTGGGTGAAAAACTTTTTCCTGATATCCAGCCTAAGCCTCCCCTGACTCAGCTTCAGGCCATTTCCTTGAGTCCTGTCACTGGTCACGAGAGTGAAGAGATCAGTGCCTGCCACTCCTCCTTGTGAGGATGTTGAAGACCACAGTGAGGTCTCTCCTCAATCTCCTCTTCTCCAGGCTGAAAAAACCAATTGACCTCAGCCTTTCCCCATATAGCTTCCCTCCAGATCCTTCACTATGCTCATGGTTCTCCTTTGGATGGTCTTTAATGGTTTCACGTGTTTCTTACATTGTGGCACCCAGAACTGCCCCCAGCACTCGAGGTGAGGCCACCCCAGTGCAGAGCAGAGCAGAGCAGAGGGGACAATCCCCTCCCTTGCCCAGCTGTGCCTGATGTCCCCCAGGACAGGGTTGGCCCTCTTGGCTGCCAGGGCACTGCTGGCTCATGTTCAACTTGCCATGGACCAGGACCCCCAGGTGCCTTTCCACAGTGTTTCTCTCCATGCCCAGAAATGGATGTTGACTAGGAAAATCAGTGGTGAGGGCAGCAAAAGCATATCTGAATTAACAAGAGCTGACACAGAATCTTCACTCTACTGCCTAACCGAAGTGTTACAGATTCAGAAAGCTGAGATCTTTCTCTTTGTCATGTCCTTGTATTTCCCTGTTTAATTCGGAAGTAGCAGTCATAAAAAAACCAGACAGATGTTATTTCACTTCCCCGCAATTAAAGGACAAGTGAATCTTTGTGGAAAACCTTCCTCTTGAGCTGCCAGCTACTGATATGACAGACAGAGAAGCTCCCCTGAGATTTAAATACACATCCACAAAGTTTTGCTAACTGTCCAAACACAGCATTTAAGTGACTGCTGATATTATACAGAGATTTTCAGCTATAAGAATAGTCTCAGTTAAAAGGGGGGGGAAATAACAAAACAAAGTAAAATAAACAAACAAAAAAATATCAAAAAATTAACAACAACAACAAAAAAAGCCTACTACGACTTTTCCATGATAAACATTTTCTTCAGGCTATACAATACCACAACATGGAAAATAGAAAATGCTTTGCCTCTACTAAATAAATCATCTTGCATTAAAACAAGGAGGCCACTTAGCATTTTACCAACAGAGAAGTGTGCTGGAACAAGGTATTCCTAAAGCAAACCATTCTCAGGGCAGAAGAGGAAGCCTTGCTGGCATCAGCAGGCTCAGCTGTTAGCTCTGCACAGACCTTAACAAATGTGTGCAGCCTGCTATAGGTAATTATATGTTGAAAGGCTTGTTTTGGAGAGCAAAGCCTGCTAATTCTCTGCCTTGAAAATATGCTTGTAACAATGACAGGGCTTTTTTTAGTTCTAGCTTCATGTTAGCAAGAAGTGCAAGGTTATATCACACTTCAATTGATTAAGTGCTGATCGCCCCAGTAGACAGATTTGATTATATTGCAAGTATGAGCCTGGAGAGAGTAATTAGTAGTTTCATCCTCATTCTGCATCCTCAGTTCCACATTTAGATTATGAACAGAGCCTTTCAGGCTTCTTAATTTATTTTTACAAGATATCACAGATCCACAGCTGTTTGGCAGCAGATACAGAAGAAGGTGCATTTGTGAAATGTATTGAGCCCTTAATTATTAAGGCATTTCTTGTTTTGGTGACCTCCATCCTTGTTCAACTTATCTGTACTCACAGTCAGCAATAGCTGTGGAAGAAATGGAGCAAAGACAGCTAAACTGTTTAGGCAGCAGCATTAATGCTGACTTTGATGGCTTTCTTCACCTGTTCACTTTCTTCTATTTAAAATTGTCATGTGGCTGGCAAAGCACTCAGGAAAGTTTACATTTGTCCAGTCATGATTTTCAGGACACAGGTTTTTGTCCTTGACTTTTATTCTTTTGTCTTGCAGGGACACAGGCACAAAACCAGGTTGTGAATTGTATGCTAACCTGATGTTAATAAGAGATAAGAATGGCCTCTCACATCCAGGGTATCCCTATAAAATATTTCAGTGCCTAGTACCCAGTAATGCACAGTACAGATGCAATTTAAAGTGGTGACAGGAAGAAAAAAAGTATTTATATACTTTCATATGTAGCATGCTTGTAAATAGCCCCCAAAAAGGATCAAAGATTTCATAGGAAGAATTGCTGACCAAAATGCAATATTCATGATTAGTAAGTAATTTATCAACCTCAGTAGATTTACTTAAATGTCACAGGTGGAATGGCAAACTGAAATACAATTTTTGGGATACTACAGGAGTGCATTTCTTTCTGCCAGTATTTTCTTGCAACCAGTTTGGGGCCTTTAGTGCAGAACATTGGGTCATTTCCATATTTCCCAGGCAACAACTCCTACCTGACTGGCAACAGTGATCTATCTTGACTGAGCTGTAGCCTCAAGAGAAACGTCTTCTGGATTTTGAACATCTACATTGATAGCAAAATCTCCCTGTAATGATTGCTTAAAATCTAGAAATATATATTCATTTTAGAAATACCTTTCCTGAAGGTGATTTGTCTTTATTGAAAACATCAGTTGGAAATCACAAAACAGGTTTGAATATCACTTAACAATTCTTATTTTAAAAAGCCATGTCAGCAATGTGCCACAGTCCTAATTACTGCAGAGAAATTAGCAAAGAATTATATGCAAATAAATGAAGATAATCAACGTTATTAGCACATTTTGCTAGTCAATCATTTCAGTTGCTTTAGGCTATGTGACAGTACTGATATGGGAGAATCAGCTAAAAAAAAGTCAAGATAACTTTATCATGTGAGTACCCATCATTTGCACAAACATTTCAAATGTCATGTTGAGCCACAAGGTGTCAAACTGGGCTGGCTCTGGTAATCCATATTACATATGGATCCATATGTAATCCATACATAATCCATTGTGAGCGTGGTTTGGTATGAAGAGTGAGGTTGGCAGGTCAATATATCCTATTTTTTGGTTTCATTGGTGCATGTCTTTACAGTTAAGATATTTCTATGCTGGGTTTTTGCTTCAGGCAGTATTTGTTACTGGGACTGCCTGGTTTGAGTGTTGCCGCCTAAATGTTTCTATTATTTCAGGGTGCAAGACTTGGAGAAACCTGTTGTTCCACCAGCATTAAAATTTCTGATGGCAGATGAGACAAATCTGGTGCAGCCGTGTTTTGACACAATGGCTGGTTTCTGTTTCTGAGCTGTGTTTTTTCTGCCCTGTGATAAATTTCACCAGTTCTTGCTGGTTTTTTTAATTTCTGGGAAGAAGAATGCAGTTTGTTCTTGTTGGGTGGAGACTTCTATTCTCACAGCACAGTTTCCAAGAATTCACTTTTCTCTGATCTTGCTCAAACTGTTCCAGTGACTGGGAGGGCACTGTACCCTTAGCATGACTCACAGCCTCCAGGACACCCAGCCAAGGCAGATTTGTCTTTCATGGGTGTTCTGGGCCTGGTGCTGAAGGAGAGATTCTCAAAGGCCACAGAAAGGAAAAAGAGAGTTTCCTGGGAAAGCTGAGGCTTGATGCTGGAGGAGAAAAACATACTGGCTGCCCAAATGGAATGGGCCTGAGCCAGAGGAAAAAGCAGCCTGCAGCAAAAAGAGGACGTGACCACTGTTGAAAGAGTAGTAACTGGAAATTCAGGAGAGCAGGACCCAAGGGGAGAGATAGAGCTTGGTTGATGGGAGATGCAACTCCCTGCTGAGAGAGGCTCTGAGGCTGTGGGGAAGGTGGGAGCAGCAGCAAGATAAGCTGAGGCAGGCACACAGGAACAGTGCCAGGCAGGCAGGCCAAGGGCAGGAGCAGAGGTATTAATCTGGATATTAATCCTGCTGACACTTGCTTTTTGTTCACCACAAGTACTTGCTCACTTAATTGCTCTCCAGAGATTCGCTCTCCCCATCCACACAACCGGGTTCAAGGGAATGACTGCAGGATTTAAACATACATACTTAGAAAGAAAATACAAATGTAAGACTTTGACTGTGGTACAGTTCTCATGTACACACATACTCAGCTATTTTTTCAGGACTGTCTCTCTCATTGTGCCAATACTAGCAAATTAAACAGTTCAAAGGAGCATCCCCAGGTAGTGGAGCTGTCAGAGTTGCCTCCAGCACAAGGCTGGCCTGTGCCACCCCCTGCTCTCTCAAACCATTCCTAGATGCATGTTGGAAGCTAGGACAGCCTGGGTTCCTTCCCATCAGATGTGATACCTTACCAAAAGGTCTGAGGGAATTTAGTAGAAGTGGGTCGGCTGCCCTCTCGGTCCAGGCACCATCCTGGGCACGCTCAGTTGACAAGCTCAGACACAGTTTTATACAACACTGCAATCAACTTCCAATTCAACATTCCCCATGCTTGGTGGGGATTTTATTATTATCGTGTGTCTTTAACATATGTTATGTCTTAGAAGACAAAAAATTCCAGTGGCTGATTTTTCTCAGATCTGTCTAGCTCTAATTAAGCTCCTAGAAGCTGGCTCAGATTGAGCATCCTCAGAAATTTCTTACAGGTATTAGAATGCAAGAACCAAGTTTGTAGTGCTGTATTGTACAGCTCCAGAATGGTGACACCCTTACAGCAGTAAGGATTATTTCTTATACTGCCTTCTGTTATTGCTAATATTTGCTCAAATCATTGTCATAATTGCAAAGAATTGTGATGTTCACTTTTATCTCTGTAGATTGGATCCTCCTACCCATGACTCAGGTCTATACTTGGAAGATTCCTTTGTTCGTGGGAGCTCTGAATTCATTCATTCATTTGTTCATTCATTCAGGCATCTCCTCATGAACTCATCCCTCGTAATGTTCCTCCATTTTTTTTCAATGGGTCACAACTTCAGGTATTGAAATACTGAACTACTGAATATTACTTCTCACCTGTGAAATGAGAAAGACTTGGTTTTTACAGTTTATGGATTATTAATGTCAGAGAAGTCACTGTTTTCATAGCCTGCAGAATCACCACATATATACACAATGTGCAGTGTTTCTAATGTTGCAGATATGGAATGGCAAGATTCTTCATTATATTAAAGCAGGTATACCCTGTGGCATTTTTTATTTATTTTATCTCATTATTCCATTAATGAAATTTTTAGTTGTTGCTGGATCAAAAAAAAAAATAGGTATGACAACATTTTTTCTACCATTCAGTGATCTTTTGTCTTTTCATTCATCAGACTTTAAAGAAAAATATTTTCCTTTATATATCTTTTGTCTATCAAATAAGTTGATTTTGTTCATATTTTTCAAGCAGAAAACAGAAGCATATGACTGAATACAGTAAGAATCATGATATCTTGTACTTCTTTTTATGTGAGAAAGTGACACAAAATTTGGAAAAACAAAAAAATATATGCTTAGATGCTACATAAGCTATTACCACAATCAAATGCTCAGTCTTTATTTTCTTATTCCTCCTCTTTCTAGACACAGTTAATAATTTATATACGATAAATTAATTTACATAACATATTCACTGGGCACATTTAAATTCTAAATAATTGCCTTGAACAACTGGGATAATGCTACAGTAAGAACATAGCAGAGGAACTACTCAGAGCATCTTCAAATCTTTGAAAAGGAGAATTATTTACAGTGATTGTCAGATTAAGGTAATTACAGTACCAGTATACCATTCTCCTATATGTCAAAGGAATGTTTATTTTTAAATCAAGCTAAATGGCTCTATAGGCTATTAGGATCATTTTATGATGATGCTATAGCTGAGACATCTCACAACAGCTTAAATTTATATGTATAATAATGGTCTGCTTTGTTTAATACATATTTTTTGCTAAATTGGTGTGGCCTATTTTCTAATGTAGATTGGTGGCAATGTGTTTGTTTTAGGAGAGAGGTTCTGCTCCATAACGTTGTTTGTGCAGACTGTGCAATGTTACCCTCTAAGTGTTTACTACATGGGGCACTAAAACTCAGATTTATGCCACTTCTTTAGAGGTGGTAGTCAACTGCAGTTGCTATTACAACAATTCAATTTTTGTATAATACACAGTAAACCTCCACTGAGAATGGTTTTATACTCTTTTAATGCACTCCATATGCTGAAAGAAATAGTTTGAGATTAAGGGAGGCTTATGGTAGACGCTGGCTAAACTTCTTGTTTTCATTCAGAAGCCCCAGAGGCTTGTAACAGCCCAGGGCCAGCATCACACCCCAGCCCAGGGGAGGGCCGGCTGCCACCTCTCTTCACCCTCACGTGTAGACTTGTGCAGGGGCTGAGCAGGCCCAAAGAGATTTAAAGTCACCATCCAGCCTTCTCTGGACCACTGTTTCTCACATCTTTGCCTCACCTGCCCAGTCTCCCATTCACCTCATACATTTCTTGTGTTTTCTCCCCATGCCCCAGTTTTGTACTATCCAATATAAAAAACAGCCATGAAGAAACTTCTCCTCTAATCCTTCTGCTCTTTCTCTTATACTGGCACATTTTTTATGTATACACACAATTATGGATCTACGCAATCTTTCTTACCCATAGTCCTCCAATTTCTGTTTCATTTTTATGTAACTTAATAATGTGTTTGGCAGTAAAGAAATATAAAATATCCTTTTATATTGAAAGTGAAATTTTGAAAGGAGATAAGCCAAAAAATAATCAGAGTTATAGATGGATTCAGTATCTCAATTACTGACTTCAGAATAACAAAAGGTGGTCAACATCTCCCTGTACAGAGGAGTGCAAATGTACCCCACTGCTGGGCAGATACACAGAGAACTCTCTATCAAATTTTAAAAAAGCAGTTTCTCGTGCAGTTGACCATGTGCCATTTACAAGCAGGGACAGTAGAGATTGGTTTGTGAGGCAAGCTTTGTTCCCAGACAAAGGGAACTGTGCTGATGGAGCTGGTTGGATAAAAGAAACTTCAGCTAGGACAGACCACAAGAAACAGAGCAATATGAAGTCCTCCAGACCTGGAGGGAACAGTGTCACCTCTAACAGTGCAGCATAAATCCAGCTTTTAGTTCCCAATTCAGTAAGTGCTTGGTGACTAATTTTGTATGGGTTGCATCAACAGATACAGCTACAAATCTACAGTGGAAAATAGGAAAGCAAAAAAAATGTAATAGATATATAGATATATAAAATATATAATTTTATATATTGGGCAAATCAATACACCAACAGTCATGGAAAATCCTGAAGTAGCATTGTTCAAGGAACAAGAAGAGCCTGGCTGCAGCATCCCAGAAATATCAGAGCTAAGACAGCAATGATTTACGAGAACCAGAAATGAAAATTGCAATAGTCAAGTCATGTGATTTGGACATGGTTAAAGATTTCAAAAGAGCAACAGCTGGCACAGGTCTGGGTAGAGCAACTCACAGCCCATCAGGATGAGTTGAGAGAAAGGCAGACAATATCAAAGCCAACTCATGATACCTGCCTGGAGAATGAAGTAGAAGGCTGAGTTAAGGGAAATAAGTATATCCCAGAGAAGAAAACAGTCAAACAAACAAACAAAAATGTTTAGGGGTGGAGGAAGTTCTTTCTGAAAGTAAGTAAGATTGTGGTGTAGTCTGGAAAGTGAGACAGTGAATAGCAGAGGGAGGGCTGGGTTGAAGAGAGACACAACGGTGCTGCTCAAAAAACAGTTGGAGCAGTACATTTGGAGACCACTTTGAGCAACATTAAATTGATTGACATTCCCTGGAGACAGTGAACCTTAGTGAAAAAGCCTGTCTGTAACTCACTTGGAAAAACAGTGTGCAAATAAATAAATGTTCCCGGAAGAAACTACATTACCACAGGAATTAACTTATGTGAAATTTGTCAAGTTAAATGCTTCAATGATACTGGTTTCACCATATGTTTGTAATTTTTTTTCTTGCAGAGCAGCTGGTATTTTTCTAGGATGTTCAGGTCATGCCCCTATTGTCTAACCATGACTAGCAACATTAAAACATTTCTCAACAAAATAAAGTCTGAAAGCTCTTTCTTAACTAGCTGCACATTATTTTGTTTCTTTCTCTTTGTTCTTCAGATGCAGTTCAGAAAAGTGTGGACTCTTTTTTAGGAAATCAATCCCTCTTTAAACAATTACAATTCCTTTTTTTTTAAGCTTAATCACTTTGCTGAGAACGTGACTGGGAATTGAAGACATCATTATCAATGTTTTTCAGGGAAATTAAAGTGGGTGAGAAGAAAAGGGTTACAGTGGGTATTGCTGCTGTAACAGTGCTGGGAAGGCCAGGCAGCCTCTCTGCAGCAATGTGGGCTTTTGGCTGCTGCAGTTAATAAACAGGGGCCTGACAGACTGGCATGACAGCTCTTTCCCTCTTGTCAAGAAACTGCTATACACTATCATCAGTGCCTGGGAAGAAAATGTAAAGTTTATCCTGAAGCTGAGAGAAATCAGTGAGTAGTAAAGAATGGGGACATGTCAGTAATGCAGAGTGAGAGAGGTGGATCAATTTATAAAGCAGGTGGTAACAGGCATTCTGAAAATGGTCAAAGTAAAATTATACATCTGAAAATAAGAATGGCGGCTTGTATTATGCATCAATATTCTCAAAAAAAAAATAATTGCTCTGCAGGTAACATTGTGTATAACTGATTGAACATGAGCTCTGAGCAATGTACTGTCATCCGAAGTTATTTTTGGATTGATAAATACATATATACCTGTGAGGCTGTAGAAGTCTTTGGTGGGAATAACTTTAAACTTTATTCCTTGTCTAGACACATTTGAAGGGTTTTTGCAGCTCTCTCCATGACTAAATGGAAGTTACTTGGTGGCTACAGTCCAGCAGTTATGTTCCATCTAAAAGTTTTGAGCATACCTGCATGCTGCATGACAAACTTCATGGGCCTCCAAGGTGGAAATTCCCTTTCTGTGCCCTGCACATGCATATGGGCCTGAAGGAATGCAGAAATGGCAAAGATGACAAAGCCAGGGGTAGTGTCCTGCACAAGTTACCAGCACAAGTCCAGAAACTGTTTCCTGCATCAGACTGGCATAGCAACAACAACTCTGCCACAAGACAGGCTTTGTGGTGGAATAGCACAGCTAAAGAGCACGCACATCTCTGTGGACCAGCAGATATGTCAATTCAGTGGCTTTATCTCAAACAGTCTGTCCTTTGCTACACTGTTTCTGTCAGCACACTGTTTTCTTGAGCAGGCAGACCCTGTCTGATACTTTCTCTTCTGATATTCCTGCTATTGCTCCTTTCTAACCCTATTTTTTATGCCTCTTGGCTGCTTAATGGGAGCCCAAAACATGGCCTGCAGTGAGGTGGCACCAAAACTCTGGATACAGCTCTCCCTTCATCCACGGAGATGCAGGGAAGACAGCCTGGAAAGTTTTCCAGGAGCTGCTGGCAGTGACAGTGTGGATCCTACATGGATCTCCTCATGCCCCTGTCATGGCAGGGCTCTCCCAGCCCCTGTGCCAGCCTGTGCACCAGAGCACGCTGCTGCCTCCAGTGCAGAGCAGCCAGGGACACCTGAACAACAGGGAGGAGGCGACTGGAGAAGAGGTGTAAAGCTCCAGCCATTTTGGTACATATCCATTGGGCAGGGCTTACCTAAAACCACTGCCAGTCCTTTCCTGGGGAAATGCCTTGAAAGAAATCAGGATGTTCCCCAACAACTGTCCTTGCATAGGGTCCCCTGCATGGACACCTATGGTGTGTGAAGAGGCCAGAGGCCAGATTATATTTCCTCCCTACCTATTTTCCTCTGCAATGGTAACTGCCTGCCCAAGTTCATTGCACACATATCTGTGTGTGCACCCCCACCTTCTCTGGTCAGAAAAGGGCAGAGTTTACCCCATTGTTGTGCCAGATGGAACCACCACTGATACTGCTCTGCTTTGAGGCTTGTGATGGCTGCAAACTCCAGAACCTCCTTTCCAGGGAGGCAGTGTGTTTCAATCCCACTGCTTGCCCCTGAGGCTTATTGAGGAATTCCCACCTCCTGTGAGCAAACCAACCCCGTCAGGAGATAAAGCCCAGTTTTAAAGAACTACTGCCTTGTCTTACAAGCACTGAAAATCAGTGAAACTTGTCCTCACTCATTTAGACAGCCTGTGTATTTTTTTTATTTTTGTCTGAAAACATTCCTAAATTCCTCCCTGGCTCTAACTGCCGGCAATCTGGGGTTTGCTATTTCACAGTCAGTGTTTCCACATGGACTGGAAGAGGGTGTGGTCTCCACAACCCCTTCCGGGGAGCAGTTAGGGTGTCAGTTCTCATGCCCAGCTCTCCCCCTCTCCCTCATCCTCCCTGCAAAGCCAGAAGTGCTCCCAGGAGCGGTGGATGTCGGGGTTAACACTGCACCCAGAGGAGTGGGCTGTAGCCCCGCAGCCCCCAGGCACAGCGCTGCTCGTCTGGGCCCCGGCAGCTGCCTGGTTTCTCTCTCTGCAGTGCTCAGAGCAGTGTCGGAGGAGACCACACCACGGCGGTGCCTGACACTGCCGGCGATGGTCTCCAGCACTGCCTGCGTCGCTCCCTGTTGGCGGCAGCTGCAGCCCAGCTGTCTCGCTCTGACCCCGAAAACAGGCAGCACTGTAAGCACCGACCTGCTTTTTAGACCACACAGGCAGTAATCTGGAAATTACACATCTTTTTCTGGACACAGCCCTTCAGCAGAAGACAGAAAATCCCTCTCTCCTTGTCCAGGCGCATCCTCGACCTGCTGTCTGGCTTCCCTGCATTCAGCATGATCACAAACATCTGGCTCAATTTCTCTTCCCATCTGGCCTATTCCTGTGGTTTCCCTGCTTCAACTGACATTTCCTTCCTCTCCTACTTTACAAGGAATTCTTATAATCCTTTCTACATGTTTTTCAGAATGAACAAGAATTAACAAGCACCTGTCTCCATACTCTGCCAGTAACTGTCTTTCAGCTTAATAGTCCTGGTGCTTCCCATACCCAATTTAGGGGGAAATTAAATAGAAACACGACATACCAGGATCTTGAGGTATCACACAAATTAAAAACGCTAAATGGGTGAGGAAGTCTAACTTTCCTCCAGGGAAGGCAAAATGTATTCTCTTTGCTAATGCTTGGGGGATTATCTGAACCTCTTAACCTTTAGGAAGTACTAAAGATATAATATTTAATTTTTTTCTTCTCTATAAAGAAGAACCCTGCTTTTCTGGATTGTATATTAAAAACAGAGGATGAACTGTTTAATTTATTTTTTAAGATTGCTCTGAAAGCATATTTCAGTAGTAGAGCTGAGAATATAGGATGTAATATTTAGGGGGTTTTCTGGAATGTTACATAGTATCTAGAAGTTATATTTAGGAAACTGAGTGATATTAGAAAATAAAGGAAAATATAGGCAACCTGGCATCAGAGAACAGCCAAAGACTAGAAAGGCTTCAAGAATTCAGCACAGAAGAGGAAGGTGACTGTGATTTCTAACCTGTAAGATTAGGAATAAGGATTTAGTGAACTGGATGCTCTTGAGACCATTATATGAGCACGCAGACAAAATTAAAGATACTTTGATCTACAGTTCCCATTTAGGAAACCCTAAAATTAGCTGCAGTATATCTGAGGTGCTGAGTGTATCTCATAGACCACTGAGCAGGTCTGTAATTAACTTTGGTTCTTTGAGTGCTAAAGGACATGTGATTGATTATCATTCAGACAACAGGCCTAGAAAATGCAGCTCTGTCATGGATATATGAATATATAATGCTCCCTGCTAATTCTAGTTCAGTTACGTGGTTAGTATTTGGACAAATTGCTTGATTTTGGAAAAAGCTATTTTTAATTTCACATTTTAATATTAAGATACACTGGATAAAAGTGCTCTGGAGAATGAAAGCTAGCAGCAAGTGCTGAAGACACAAGGCCAAGCTCAGAATCCTGGGGTTTCCTCTCATAATCCTGACTCCAACCAAAGAATATTTTGGGGAATCCTCTCAAACCAGCTCTGGCTAAGGACCAGAAAGTGGCATGGCCCAAAGTTGCCTGATTCTCCGCCAAGGAGGCACTAAATGTACCCTTCTGCCACATCTGCCAAGCACCACTTGAACACCTGGTGAGTTGAAAAGTCACCAGAAAGGCTCCCAGAGTTGAAGTGGCCTGAAACAACTTTGGCAGAGCCCTGGAGCACCCCATTGACAGGAAAAATCTGAGGGAATGTTTTAACTCCTTGTTATTAGACAGCATTGAAAGTTTTACTGTATTTCTAATGAAAAATTGTTTAGAAAAAGGGACAGAATATTGAGGTTTCAATTCACTTTACTGAGCTTACTCATTAAATTAAAAATAGTTGCTGAGAAAGGTTCACATCTTTTCAGCACAGAAATCTTATCTCATTTATATTACCACTAGGTGGCTCAAAATGAAAGCAAAAAATACAGCACTCACTGCTCAATCCATGACCAGAATGAACATGACTTAAAGACTACTACAGGCTGTCTCATAATTGTCATGCTTCAAAACTTTCTATAAATCATCAAGTTCCCCAGGTTAGTGATAAATACTCACTTGAGAGAGCAGAGCTGTCACAGCCTCAGACATGTTATAGCTCTTAAAGACAGATGTTGCTTGTGAATGTGTGGGAGAGCAACTTCCAAAAGAATAATTTGTATTTTTCTCCTTCTTAAAATCAATTGCTATTGAATGAAGTTACCAAGTGACAGAGAGTGATAGAAGTTGTTTAAATGCATCTAAAGGACAGAATTATCACATTACTATATTTTAATTTATTTTAACAAATCATCTGAACGAGTAACTTGGTTTTTTTCATAGTGATTGCCTTTATTTATAACAGCAGCTTATGACTTGGGGTTTAGCTTTCCATTACACATTGGTTTAGATTAAGCACAAAGCTTGCAAATCAAACCCATCTTTACTTGAAAGTAACTTACGGATAGGCAAGACTCCTGGGTATAGATATATATCTGCAATCAATCAAACCTGCTGCCTTAGCAGCACTTTGCTCTTTCCAGGTCAAGTAAAATAAATAGAAAGGACAGTTTCTGTAGAACTTCAAGAGGCAGATTATGTTATCAACTACCTTACAGCCAGCCATTATCCTACCACTGACATATGAATTGCCTCCTACTGAAGATAATGGGACTTGTTAAATAGGAGGGTGTCAGACAGAGTGAGAGAGGGACATAGAAAGGATTTCTATTTTCTCATAACTCAAATACAGTTAGTGTTGCATGCAAATCTCCCATTTCTTACATGAGGCAAGACAGGGTATGAGCCACGAGTATCTCCTCACAGGCATCCTCACTTTTCCCATGCAAATAAAACACTCTCACAGAAGCTGTAATCTGGGCAGTTAAAATACTCTTGGACAATAAACATGCTTTCATGTGGTGGCTCACTGAGGAAGATTCTGGTACCCACATGTGATCATCAGGGCTATAACTGAGAACTGTTGAAAGAAAGAACTCTCCAAGAGAACAATATCCAGGCTGATACCAGATTCCCACAGTCTTCCTTGGCATCTCTAGAAAAATACAGCATGTGCTTGTTTTTTTTATCTTTCCTGTTTGACCAGGCACATTCAGACCTAGGGAACTGTTATGTCAGAAGCTGAGATGAAGCTGAGGGCCTTAAAACCTGCATCAGGCTGCTGGAGCTCAGTGTTTCCTTGGGAAGCTCCCCAGAGCTCACACCAACATACCTCCAGCCATGGAAGGATAAAAACTCCCTCTGTCCTATTAAAATAATGGAAGGATCTTGTCTTTTCCCTCCTACAGAGAAAGACATCCTGAGAGCAGCAATGCCAACATGAAGGAAACACACAGAACACCCCTCCCTTACAACAGACCCCTCAGTTGGAGGCATCAATCTGTTAAATCAGATACACCTTCAAAATCTTCACAAGTGCTTTGCAAGTTGGCCTCTTTCTACCCCACTTTCTACCAGGACTGAGTTGTCCTCACAGTGCACACCAACTTCACCCCCAGGCTCAGAGGCACAGTACGTGGGTACATACTGTGGGTCCTGGAACAAAGACCCTGCCCAAAGATACCCCAGATGGCTCTGAACACTACACCCTGCTCCACAGCAGAGCTTAGAGGCAAAAAGGTAGGAATGGTTCTTCCTTTAGGGGTGCTGAACTATTCACATTACTTTATTTACCCTGCCAGAATTTTATTTGGTATTTTTCCTTAAGAGCGAAATTTAGCACTGGCAAAATCCAACAGAGCTAAACTTCCATGGTACAAACCTTGTAGTGATGTCATAGGAGGCAAATGGTGACCTTGTGCATACCTGTTACAAGATGTAGCAACTTGCCACAAGAAATAACAAGTTCCCTTAGATACTTGTTTTTACTAGCTCTTACATGCCTTTCATAGCTTTCATGTTTGTGAAACCTCTCCAACAGTCCTTGCTGGGGATGTCACTGGCTGTCCCCAGATCCATAGAGGCAGGCATGGAGTGTCTTGGGCTGCACACCAAAGCAGCATGCAGAAAAATCATATATTCTCCACACAGTGACTGCACTTTTTGACTTCCAGCATACACATCTAAAAACTCTCATCTCATCAGTACTATCTTGATAAGGCTGGTCTTGTTTTGTGTGCTGTTGTTTTCTTGAACTTCCATTGTGCTTTGTGCATGTGTGCACACACCCAGGTTTGCTGTACTTTTTGGTTGTCTGCCAGCCCACTGGTGCTGGAGCTGCTGTTGAGTGAAGATTTGTCTCATTTTGATGCACCACACACTGGGGCACATCTCAGCACCCTGCTCCTGATGCAGAGCCCACTTCAAGGTCCCTTTCCTGATTTTCAAAGCCTCCATGCCTACTTATGGCTACAATGACAAATGATTTGTCCTTCTCATGAAAACAAAACAAAACAATTAATCCCATGCTAATTTGCTGAACTATAGGAGCAAAGTTGTGACCAGAAAAGGCTGAACCTTCAGACAAGGTCCAAAACAAAGTAGAAATAGATACTAACAGCATCAAATCCAAACAAAATCTGAAACCCACCCCTGTGCGATCACTGCTGGAGCTGGTTCCCAGACCAGGTCACATTGCTGCTTTCCAACATGAGTCTGGTTCTTGTGGCTGAGTGCAAAGGCAGATCCCTGTCTTAAAAATCTTTTAAATACAGTGAAACAACACTATGGTAGATGCAGATGCTGGCTGTAACCTACAAGTGTCCTTCTGAAATGTGTGCATCTGGACTGCAATATTTGCAAAATGAAGCCTTTATTCTGCAGTTAAGTGGTATACAGGCTGTGCAGACATTCAGGATACTGTACTTGTTGTGTGTCCCTAAAGCAGGTGCTGGATACCCCTGGAGCTCTAGGCCATAGTTTCTGAATCCAAAACCCTGTCTGCAACATAACCATGACTTCTCATAGTATGAAGGAGATGCTCTTAGGAAGTCTTCCTGCCTGGGGCCCAGCAGGGCCACCACCTATAGTAGAATGAGACCAAAGGGGAAAAGTAAAGGATCGAGGATTAGTTTAGGCAAAGATAGTCTGAAGGTTTTAAGGAATTAGGAGTTGTAGAGCTGAGTAATAAATGTCAGCATTTTGTGTAAAGACTGATTGGTTTAGATGTGTCTCTCTCTGTGCCCTTCTAGCAAACATTAGGGGTAGATCTGTGGAAAGTAAATATCCTGCCACAGGCCAGACCCATCTGGGAAAGAAAAGTGCTGTAGTTCACAACTGCTCAGCCTGGCATCAAACTGGCTGGACTTTCCCATATCCAGCTGACTGCCCTGCCCGTGGTGTGGACAGTGTGCCTGTTGTGGGCAGATGTGTGTCTGCTCTGCTGAAAAGGACAAGGCATGTCCTGGTGCTCTCTTCAAAGTCTTCCCACGCTGAGGAAGGAGAAGGAATAGCAAAATGAGAGGAAATATATGGGAAAATAAGGTTCATGGTTTACAACTGTATCTTTTTCTTTTTCTTCTTCTTCTTCTTTCTTTCTCTTTTTTTCTTTTTCTTGTTTAAAAGAGAAAGACTAAGCAGGCATTTACCATCTTTTTTTTTTCTAAAAAGGGAAATGTCTGTTCCTACAGTGCCACCTTCAGTCCTTTTTTGCTTACAGTCTTAATTTTACCTAGACTGTTAAATTTTCTGTAGTTCTATTATTTCTGTTAGTAAAGGTTCAAATAAAATAATTTCTGTGCATTTCTCTTTGACAGTAGCTCCTATTGCCAAAACATAACACTCTTCAGATCCGGGAGGCAATATCTAAACATTTCCAAACAGTGGTAAATGAGTCTCTTGCATCCAAACATTTTCTGGACTGACAAAGCAACCAGTTGTTCACTGAGCAGGTAATGGGTAAGTAGCAGTGGGGGGAGGGCTACATGGAGCCAGTGTATAGCTAAGAAGGTGGCGTTTTAACCAAAAAAATGTGGTAGGTTCAGTGTATGCTGTATGTAAGGTATGGACCCACGGATATGAATGCCTGTGGTGATAACAGAATTAATACAAGCAGTAACAAATACAGGTGCTTCTGTCAGAGGATCAAACAATGGAATTATCAAAAAATTATGGCAAACATACACTGGCAAGGTCATGTGTGACTTAACATTTTGCTGAACATGCTTATCCTCAGAATTGATAAATTTTATACCCAGACCATTCAGTGCAACTATAGCAACTGTTTTGTCAACAAATACATAAATAGAATGGGAAATACATTCTTATTAGTTTTTGTAATTGGAACACATTTTGATATGGGGAAATCTAGTCAATAGTACTTAAAGAAGTACTGTGCTGTTTCTAGGATATAAAGCTGGTGTCACACTCTTCTCCACACCACATACTGATAAAGAGACATGTGGTTATCTTCTCAGAAAACAGAAATATTTGAAGTTCATTAAGCAGAAATGTTCGTGTCAGAACATGTGCTATGCTCCCAGGGTCTTGTTCCCAGGCATTGAAGGTGGTGTTGCATGTTCACAGTCTGCATCAAAGACCACGGCTGACAGTGACCACGTGGCCTTCAAGAGGCCACAGCGTAAGGAAAACAGAAGTTTCCACTTGGCAGAGCCTCACTGGAATGTTTTGTGCCCAGTCCTGACCATTACCAGAGCCTCTGTCTTCCCTATTGTGATGAAAGAGCCAGCTCTCCCACACCCTGGGCTCTCAGAGGCAGCACAAATGTTCTCTCATATGTCTCTCAACACAAATGTTCTCAGCACAGTCCTGTGCTGGCATGAGGGGCTGAGGCCAGGGCTGTCAGACTCCCACAGCCAAGCACCAAGGAGAAGGGTGGAAAGGAGCTGTTGTTCACTCACCTGTGAAGAAAGGAGGTGGCAGGAGCTTTCCAAGAAAGCTGGGAAGGGCTGCAGCCCCATGACTTGGGCATTCCTCAAGACAGAAAAGAGAGAAGTCAAGGGGATGCTGGTTTGGTAGTTGGCTGTGAGAACTGTCTTCATTTTATGTTGCATGTGTACATATCTCTGTGTGTGTGTGTGTGTGTGTGTATTATGGATGTAAATTTATTCAGAGTACAAAAATGGCTCCTGGTTCTTGTCAGAAACACAGGTGAGATTCAGTCAGAGACTGAGGTATCTACATTTAGGCACCTAATCAGAAACATTTATTTGTGAGCTGGGCATCTCTACTGTAGCCAGTAGAGATCAGCTGTTATTCAGCTGCAAAGCATTGGTGTCTGATGACATTAAGATGCCCTGAAGTTTTTTGCCTGGCCTCCAACTGCTGCTCCAGAGGACCTAATGTCTCCTGTAGGTCCTGTGTCACATTTGCAAGCCCCATCTTGATGCCAAAGTAGTCTCAGGCATCTCAGTTACCACTTACCACTGTTAGAGGGCAGCTAAAGGGAACTTCTCACTGTCTACCTCACTGTGGGCAGACTCAGCCTCCAGACCCCACCATTTCTGCTGAATATCCCTCCCCCGAGATTTGCAGATTGGATTTTCACCATCAATAGAGCATAGAAATATCATCTACAAATACATTGGATGACTAATTTTAGTGTCCAAGGCTGAGTCCTGCCCAAAGTGTCTGTCACTTGGCAACACACATTCCAGCTCATGACTCAGTTCCAGGAGGAAGCTGTAAAAATCCAGTTGCAGCATGCACAGGGGAAGGGTCTTGTCTTCTCCATCTCCCAAGGGATCTGTGCTGCCAAGTGTGGGTATTGGGGTCCACTGCTGCAACTAAGATCCAGGGAGAGAGTGAGCCTGAGATGAGCAGAGTGAGAGGGAAGGCACAGGCTGCTGCTTGTCCTGGCATCAGGGAAGGCTGGAGGCTCAGCCAGCAGGGCTTTGCTTGCTTCCAACTCTAGGCAAGCTCTGGGGAAGCAGTGGGACCAGCTGGGAATCCATCCAGGGAAATTAAAAAAGGCTCTTTACCTGTCTTTGCTACTGGCAATCATAAAGAGGCAAGAGGGGCCAGCTGGGCAGAGATAGATGGTAGATCACACAGACAGCACCTGTCTTGCTGACAGTGCCTAAATCTCTATAGGATAGGAGAGCCCAAGGACACTCAGTGCTGCTTTGTGTGGACACATCGGGGGCATGTGGGAAGACACAAAACATAGATGTGAACTCCAGCTTGGGATGCTTTCCCGGGTCTGTCCCCTGGAGCAATCTGATAAAGGAGCATACACATGGCCAGTGAGACTGTGACTTCAAACCTCATGCATGCAGGTTTGTTCTAGCTAGTAAATTCATGCCTTATTTGTCTCCTGCCTTGAAGCAAATATAGCTGTGTTCATGTGCAAATGAATGTGACACACTGTGATTTCTATTTACTAGCATTTTATGCCTACACTACCCACCATAAGCAGTTGAAAATGGTTTCTGGCACTGTTAGTTCAGACCTTAATGTAACTGCATCAAGGCCGACTTCTTCTAATGGACTGAAATACTGAAGTACTTAATTTAAATAATTTAGAAAATGAACGTAGAAATAGAAGCACTTCACCCAAATGCAGCACATATTGCCAGAAGAGCTGCCAAGACTCAGTTGTTTCCTCCCAGCAGCGAGAGTCAATGCACCAGGAGACATGGCCCCAAATGTGTGTCCACAATCCCTGGACAGTCCCTATCACAGCTTCCCAAGCACAATCTTATACTTCATCTCAATGTGTTGTAAGGAAATGATTTCACATGGATTCTACCAATGATTACATAAAAAAGCTAAAATTTTTTGCCTGCCAATAAAAAAGGACTTTCCCACTGTATATTACTACCAATGTTCCACACTCAGGATGGAGTTCCTAAAAAGTGCATCTAACTATCATCAGCCTCCAGAGGAGTGACCTTTCTCTTTGCCTCTCTGTACCATAAGAAAAAAATAGAACAGATTATTGTTTGTTTGTTTATGTCTCCAAAATATCTCATCAAAATATCCACGTATTTGCTATGAAACTGAAGTTCTGTTCTAATATTTTTATCTAAAACATAGATGGCATCTGGTAAAAACTATTTTAAGACCATATTTAAAAAAGGGACTGAAATGTCTCTATCTACTGCTTTAAGGCTCTCTCATTGATAAAAGGTTTATTTGCATTTATTCTGCCTAGTACATTCTGAACTCCACAGTTTAAAATCCCTGCCTGTTAATTGACATGGTATTTGAGCTTCAGATTAATGTCCTCTTGATTGTTCTCCTGACAGGACTCCAATGAACCAAACAGAGCAGCTTTGCCTGGGAGGAAACTCATAAAATATGAATTGGAGAGCCAGTCCCTAAATAGAAGTAGCTCAGATTGTATATCCAGTTCACAGTATTAAAGAAGTTCTCATCCAGGAAAAATGAGCGCACCCACTTCCTGCTGGAGACATTCATCCACCTTCAACTCAGCCCACTTGCTTTTTGGAACTGACATTAGTTCTAAACAAAACTGATGATCTGAAGCAGGGTGATTGTTTGAGTTTCATTTGATTTGGGTTTGTTGTTTTTTTTTTCCAAGGAGCCAAAGTTATTTCCTTAATTTCTCAGTAAAAAGCGAAATGACTAGAGCAAACAGGCAAATCCATGTAAGCACAAAAGCAAGGCATCCCAGGAGAGCACAAACGAGAGCTTATATAAGAGACATTACACACCTCATTATGGAATTCAAAATATTTGACAAGGCAAAGCCTGTTGAGACCTGTAAATAAAGTATGAATGTTGGTGCTTCAAGGCAAAAAACGAGAACAAGGAGATACTAAAGGATACAAAGGTGAGTTTAAGCTCCTCCATCTAAAGTCTTTTAAAACACTTTGGAGGTGCCCAAGTTTTTCAGTGACATCTTGTTCATTCAGTGCAGCAAAATGCTGAGCAAGTAAGAAGCAAACTCGATTGCTCAGAGTGTAGAAAAACTGCAGTAAAACAATTACCCTGGTATGTTAAGTGTCACTGTAGAACATAAAGCTATTTGGCTGGTGCTTAAATGAATGCAAGAGGAATTTATTAACATTTTTATGAAGAATAAATACATTCTTGCTTATAACTTAGCAGCAAAGTGATATTGATAAAGGTCTAGGGGATAGAAGTATCTCATCACTGAACCTTGTTTGTGCAAGGTTGCTAAAAGTTGTTGCTAAGGTTGCTAAGGCTGTGCAGTCTTTAGTCCTGCAGGCAGATCTGCTGACTTTGGTGGGATAGCAAAGGTCTGCATCCCTCCCACTTTTATACACATTCAAAGCTCAGAACCTCCAGGTATCTCAGCAAGGAGGGATGGCAGCACACTCAAGAATAGAACACTAAGACCGCTGCTACAGTCTGGTGTTGTTGTTCCCAAAGACACCACAAACAGCTCCTGATCTCTCAAAATGTAATCAAAGCTGAGTTTCAAGAGTTGAATGCTCAGTTCAAGGGCACTTTTTGAAGATGAAGGGCTCAACAAAACTCCCTTGCTTGCAAAATTCAAACCTGCTCCAATGTAATAAGAGCAACAATTTTAAAGCCCTGATAAAGGGCAAACTAACTGATGAAACAGCCTGTTTAGTAGAAAAAGCAGGCTATATCTTTACTTGTAAAAGAGTTTTTGCTTTTCATTTTTTAAAAGTACATGTTTGTCTAGCAGAACATAACTTAATATTCTATTTGTATACCAATCACAGAACCAGACAGCAGAGCACTAATGGTAAAAGAGCACATTATCAGATACCATACTAATTTACCTTAATGTAAGAACTTTACATTACACTCACACAATTCATCCATTTGAATTATTAGCAAACTAATATTTCTTGATTCATAATGCTTTTAAAAGAGGTTACCACTGATTCTAATGCCAAAATTAAACATACTCACAGCCCTCTAGATGAAGGAAAATAATCTAATATTCTCATAATATAAAATAATGTAATAAATTAATCTCTAAATAAAAAAATAAATAAACTTTGATGTTATATTGGGTATACAGTACAGACTTACTATAATTGTTCTATCTTCTGTGCAATAGCAACCAAAGAAACATTCCCTGCAAAGCCTGTTTTAGTTATATAAAGGAAAATATAGAAAGATATATGCGCTGGGCAGCAGAATAAACTGAACAAACCTTTTTTTCTGCAGGAAGTCTGTGAGAGAAGTGCTTGAATGTCATTGCTAACTTGAAAGTCCAGCTCATCCCTCTTGGCATAGTGACCTATGCAATGGCTCAGGACTGTGACCCTGATGGGAGAAGGAGGTGAGTATACGTTGGGCAGATTGCTTTGTCTCCCTTCTTTCCCTCCCCAAGGCAAGAGAAACATCAAAAAAAGTCTCATCCTATCATGAGATCAGAAGGCCACATACAGAGGAGAGAAGGTTTTACCAAAAAGCCACTTTCTTTGGTCTCAGCAGCAATTGCCTGGCAAAGGCTTGACTTTGGTTTGAGTATGTAACTGAGCTGTCCATTAAGAATGGAGACTGTCTCTGTATTCCCACCTGTAGCAGCACCTGCACTTAAACTGATCACAGGACTTTGCATACAGTATTTCTCCTAAGACATATCCACTGAACAAATTTTAACAGTTTCAGAAATCAGCCACATATGCAGGGTTTGATACAAGAGACCAAAGATACAAATTTAAAACCAAACCTGCAAGTGGTTCCCTACAGGCAGCCAGGCACCCTTCTCCTGATTTGGCTTTAGTCTCACACAGGTTTGGCAGACCAGGGCTGTCAGTCCTGGGGCCTCATCCACAGCACTCCAGTGCCAATTCCTCACAGTTTTGCACTGGAATATAATCATATGCTCTGGTTTGTTGTGAGTTCCTTTCCTAAAAGCTTGTCTTATTCAATCTGCCTTTGACTCTGAACAACCATTGGACTGATGCCTCTAAAAAACTACCACACAAACTCTTATGCTTCCTTTCTGAGTGGTACTAGGGATTAATCCCTTACTGACAATGTTTCTACTTAGAGGGATGGATTTTTTTCTTGTATGCATTACCTAATAATTATTGACATTGAATTTCACATGCCGTTTCATTAATCAGTCATCTCTGAAAATCTGCTCAGACAACTTAAAGTCAGACTACTCTGTGAAAATATTCTGGTTTAATATCTGCATTGCTGTCACTCATTTCATTTTTCAAATTTTCTTACTGTGTCCTTTTTGTCTTAAGTGGCATAGTCATCAGCACAAATCAGGTGATAACCCACCGATAACCCACCAATAACCTCCTATTTTTTCCAACATACAGCCATGGAACACCTGAACATGAAGCAGGCTCAGAGTCCTCCTCCAAAAGCCTATGCTCTACATGCTCCTCCCCACTGTGCAGTGTCCCTGCCCTTTGCAAAGTGCCGTCCTGCAGTGCAGACTGTGACCTTCCTTTCTCCTGGGTGCCATGGGGTGCAAACTGGGGGGACACAGCACCACGAGCTGAGGCACAGAGCCCTCATCAACACACACCAAAACTACACCCATGACACTTCCAACCAGCAGCATGAGGTGATAGTGGCAAAGCTGGCCCAGGCCAGCTGCACAACATCTTTGAAAGAGAGAGGAGCACTTCACTCTGACTGTCCCTGTGACTGTCCTTAGGGATATCCTTGGTATCAGGTTCTCGGGTTTTTGTCTTGATGAAGACAAGGATCCATGGAAAGAGCCTTCTTATGAGTGAGAAAATTGCTCCTTCCATCTCTCACTGTCTTTTCAATTCTATCAACTTTCTTGGTATGGATGTCAGACTTTTTAATCTGTAGTCTTTCAGATTATTCCTCAACCCTTTTTTGAAGACCTGTGTCCCACTTGCAGCCTTCCATTATTTTGTCTTTAAGTGCTTTAAACTGTTTCTCAGACAGGATACATGCAGTTACTTAAAGTTCCTTCATGAATTTGTTCTGGTCCTGGGAAGAGATTAGATTCAGTTTGCTGGTTTATGCCAATCAGTTTCTCATATTCATCTCCTGCAAAGAATGACTCCAATGGGAGCCTCGCTGACCTCTCTTGTAACCAGCACTAATAGAAACACATAATTTAGCTCTGCTGCAAAGTCCTGTCTTCATAGGGTGCCCTTCATCATCTATTGGTCCAGTTGACTTTCTGGGCAACTTTCTCCTCTGATGTTTTTAAAGCAGATTTTATAGCAGCTTTCACACCTTTATACTAACTCCCCTTCTAAACCCTCTCTGCCCTATTTTACCCTAAAAAATTGCAACTTTTTTCATGTTGTCTTTTGTGCCTTCATTGTCTGCCTACCTCCCACTTGATTTTGGATATTTGCACACCATAATAATAATTTGAATTTAAATGGCATTAATTAGGTATAGCCCTTTTTTTCAAACTTATGTAATATTTATTCTTAAGGAATTTTAATTAAAATTTGTTATATAAAAGAAAGACATGTAATTAAGAAGGAAATTTAATCACTTTCTAAAGAGTAAATCTGTTTTCCATATACTACTGAAAGTTGTGTCTACTACACACAACCTGAATTGCTGGTCTCAAATAACTATTTAAAGAGCTCATTAATTGTCATCTCCTCAGGATACAAAAGCTTGCTGTGGACTAGAAGAGGAAAAGTTTTAATGAGGCCTGCCTTTTACTCCCATGCCTCACTTCCTAGCATGCACGAAGGCAATGGCCACCTGAGCTGTTGTACAAATAGAGGGTAGCAACATCCTGCAGCAGAATGTGAACTGTTGAGGTGTTCAGTTTTGCCTCTTGGGGTCCTGACTTTAAGAACCTGTGAAAGATAAGAGGCAATTTTTATCTCCTGAGGGAGCATGGGACAGAGGCTGTATCTGAAGTCCCATGCCCTCATGCCCCAGTCATGTCCTCAAGAGTCCTGTGGGAAGAGGGTGAAGAGGGTCCCCTTTGGCCCACAAGCTCCAATCACTTTCCTGCAGAATTCCAGACCCTGCAGAGGGACAGTGCACACTTGCATCTTCATTCAGTGGACTGCTGGCACACATGAGGGCATAGAGGTAGCCCCAGATTCTGCAAGACACTCTCAGGTACTGTGTTTGTGACCTAACCTGAGCAGAGATCAAAAATAGCTTGAGGCTGCTGTACCTCAGGACACACTGCAACAGCACAGCCTGGAACATCACCCACCCAGCACACAAGAAAAGGAGCCCAAACCTGATCTACCATCCTGCCCCCAGGCATGAGGTACCTGTCCCTGCAGGGAGAGCAGAGTCACCCCAGCAGCTCAAGGACACACAGGGAACTTGTGCTGAAAGAGGTCCTGAGCAAGGAGACACTGATTTTGTGGCTCCTGCAGGTCAATAAATCCTGCATGCATGAAGCACTCTCCTGATTTTCTTACCACATTGGTGTAACTACGATTTGTCTGAAATCAGTGAAGTGTCAGTGTCTGAAATAGATAAGACAGAAGAACTGAAAAGTCACTTTTCCTTTGTAAGCCTTAATTGACCTTTCCTCCATGCAGCTAATGGTTCCCATGGGCTTTGTACTGTGCTGTTGGTCGTCATTTTTCTGTGAGTTGTCCTTCCTGGTGGTCTCTGTCCTCTCCTATTGTTTTGACAGAAGCAGAGTCAAATCCAATGTGCTGGTTCCTGCATTTTTTTGGAAAATAAAATCTGAAATAATAGCCAATGTCCCAGTGACCCTGTGCAGCAATGAGAAAATTTCTACTCCCATTTCAAAATTAAAATTGAAACCAGAACAACCACCTCAAGAGCAGGCATGTAGGTCCAACTGCATAGGAGAGGTTTGCTTCTTTTTTCATAGATGTGTAAAGGTGGCTCATGACATGACAACCAGGTGTGTGACTCCCATCAGCTGTGACACAATAGATTTTCAGATGTATGGTCACATTCCCAAGAGTCCCCACGAATCCGGGCTTCAGCTTGCAATGACCCTTGCTATTCAAAAAGGAAGTGGTTTCAGCTGCTCACACAAGGAAGTACCAAGAACGTGCCAAAGAGGATTACAGAAACTGTCACTGCAATCCTGCATGTGCTGGTTTCTGGGCTGCTTACCGGCAAGCAGTAGTTCTCGGACCAGCATAAACAGAAAGTTTGGTGGGTTTTCAGTCTCAGTTTGTAGCATGGTCTCAGGCTTGGAATGAGGAGTGGACCCTGGGCATGGGTAGAAGGGATTTTATTCCTGTGGAGTCCACGTGCCAGAGCAAGTTTTGGGCTTTGGGCTTTTTGGGCTTTTTGGGCTTTTTTTTGGGCTTTTCCCTCCTTAAATACCAGGGCGCAGCCTGGGCAGGAGGGAACTTCGGCCCAATGGGGGGGAAGGAAGGGGGTGGTTCAGAACAGGGCTGCTTAACACAACAGTGGGAAAGGTGGGGGTTTGAGCACCTGGTCAAATGGGAGTACATCTCTCTCTCAGGTCCATCAGGGTGATTGACAAGGTGCTCCCTTCAGGGCGACACCACAGGGAATTGGGAACGAGGCAGGGGGGTGGGGGGCTCAAAGGGACATACCAATACAAACAAATAAACAAAATACATATACAACTTTGAAAAACCTCATGCACCACAAGACCTGCACACCCCTCAGGTCCCTCTCAAGTAAGCTTTGTTTGTTTCTTTTGAAATTTATCTCAGTCTTCTACAGAGATAAGAATGGGAGACAACATTACTAGGAGTGGGCGATTTTGTTCAGTTTAAGATCTAAGTAGAGAGGAAAATAAAATTTATTTGTGAGCTCAACCTTTAGTGCTTAAGTCTCTAATACAGCACTAAAATGACTCTATTAGCGAAGGGAAAAAATTCTCACATTCTTCAGCATTGAAGGTTTGATCTCTCCCAATGTACATGCATCAGAAGTTTAAACTTGGATGCATTTCAAACAAGGATGAAAAACAAAATAGCCCAATGAAGTTCTTAAAACAAGGATGAGTAAGAAGTCTAGCAACCACAACAGATTACTTAATGTTTATTCTGAAAACTCTTTCAGTACTTTACTCCCCCACTAAAAGAAGCTCCATTAGAGATGACCTAAGAACATACTTTTAGTTTTTACTCACGTTGTCACGATCATGCTGGGGGTAGATTGTCAGGTGGTTTTAAGATTAAGCTGCTTTTGAACACCAAATCTATGTGATTTACAGGACTGAAAAATGTTACAGGTTACAACACTTCGGCTGTATTTTTCCAGAACAAAATAAAATTGCACAACAGGTAATATTTTCAAAGATCTGTAAATATTAAGTCTCAGTAAGCAAATCACACAATTCAATTTTCAGTGGAAAAGAACCAATCTTGTGCTCAAAACTTACAGGCATACTCTAATGAGTTAAAGTAAAATATCTCTACTCAGAAATTACAACCATGTTTTGCTTTCTATGGCCATCCTGTGCTTCACTGGGTCTGGCAGGAGTTTTGAATACAAAACATTAGTGACAAATTGTATCAGAAATATGAACAGAAGAAAAGGGAATTATAAATGTCTCTACAATATATCCCTTCACTATCTACAATAGAAAAAAGCAGTCCTTTAACACCTCATCCAATTATTTGACCATGATGTTTTATAGAACTGGTTTATGAAAATATTTACTCAGCATTCATGTTTCATTCCAGTTTGGCATTTTCTGGAATTCTTGCAGCACTTCTGGAGAGTAAGGACATTTATTCCAAATACATGTCTGTGATCATATTATATTGAAATTTTGTACAGTTCACCTACATACATCTCTCCTTTCTCATCCAGTTTACTCCCCACTAAATGAATGAAGGAAGAGAAAGATTCAAGTTTTATTCTAAAGGTAGCGTCACAAAGGAGATTGTACATGTTTCTTCAACTAGCTGAGTACAGATTTTTCTGCTGATGAACGATCCCTTAATTGACTTCATTCAAACCACCCCAGGTGGGTGATTAAAAGATTGATTAGGGATTTGTCCCCTGCCTGTCAAGTCTGACTGCAGCTCACTTAGATTAATAGTGCATCTCTCCTCAAGCTTGAAATGATAATGCACTGCTTGATTGACTGAAGTGTCCCTGGGTCAAATCAAATGGGACAAACTGATGCCACAGAACATCTCCTTGTCTGGCATACAATATTAGCTACTTTTCAATGCACAATATATTTATCTTCCATTGCCCTACAGCATTCCATAACCACTGAATCAGAGAAAGAAAATCTCTTTAGAGGTGGGGAAATGAAAAGGGAGGAAAGAAAGTAATTGACAAAAAAGATGGGCTTATTAACACTTGCTTACCCACCAAGAACCAATTTTCCCCTGGAAAGATTCTTCTCTAAACACCCACTGGGTTTCTGGTCTCCTCACAGAAGTTTGGCATCTTTAACTAGCAGTTTCTGTCAGGACCACATGAAAGGTCATCACCTTGCGTGTCCTAGTGTTCATCTAAACCTTTCTGGGAATAAAACATTTGAAACTAATGTTGTTCCTTTATTGCCCAGAATCCAAAACAGGATATTGCAACAGCAGGGAAGGTAGTAGGTTGGTAGGATTAATTTGAACACAGTAAATCAAAGACTTTCTCCCAGGAGGAAATTCCCACCTCTCTGTTACCTGCCTTCTGGGGTGAGGCAATATGATGCCTCAATGATGTTCCCCAAATGAAAAACTAGGAAATTATGAGAAAAGACCTCTAATCAGTGGAGGCAATCAAAAAGTGGAATAAAACTACTCCTCAAAAGGAGACATCTCTCAAGTGAGATTCTGATTTCAGTTGGTGAGAAAAGGTCAGTGTCAGCAAGGATGGCTGCAGCAGTCTTTATGACTGGTACCATGAGCTTCAGTACCAGAGACGACTGCATAGAGATTTCCATATTCCAGTGGAACAAAGTCCCTGAAAGTTGAAAATATGGATTGAGATGAGGGTGTTTGTTTGGAAGAGAAAATTTATTGACAGCATCAGAGCAAACTCAGAGTGAGTTTGTAACCAGCTACAGTGGAGAGCACTCAGTTTGCTGATGGACAAAGGGTGAAGCAGACCTGGGAAACAGTGTTTGCAGAGACAGAGGTGGGGATGAAGGGACACTGCAGAGGCTGATGCTCAGGAGTAGCTGAAGAATAATGATCATTAAAGAAAACCCTGTGCTGAATCTCAGACTCTAAATAAAGCTTTTTCCTCTTCTCCACAAACAGCAGGCCTGGCTGACTGGTTTGTAGAAAGCCACTGCTGTTTTCAGAAATCCTTGTTACAATCTGAGCCATCTTGATCCCCTGGGCAGCTAAACTGACCTCTCTTGTGCTGGGATCATTGCTCATCTGCAGCTCTGTCAAGAGACAAGCTGAGTCCTTTCTCATAGGAATTTCTGAAATACAGCCAGCCATCACTGACCTTTCTATTAAAAACAACATTAAACTGGTTTCTCAGGCTCAGTACTCCTTGAGAAAGAAATGCAAATTGCACATTTCTCAGGGAAGTGGCCACAAATAAAAGCACGTATTTTAACATTTGTCATTTGGAGATCCATGTCCCAGAGTGGAATGGTATTTAAACCACTGTCTAAATACTCGGGCAGAGATTATAGCACAAGTTTTCTAGTATTGACTCATTACTGGTATATGAAACAAGGCGAAAAAGATGAGTGGTCTAACAAATAATATGACAAAATACTCCTGGACATCACAAGCTGCCCTCTCACATTGCCAGGCAGTAGAAAGCAGCAGCCATCAGAGAAACAGGGCAAAGAGCATCCAGTACTCCTAGATGAGAAAGTCCACTCACCTCATCACATCACATCCCACCCCATCCCAACTCACTCTACACCACCCCACTGTGTTCTTAGGGAATACTAATGAGTAGGCAGGATGCCAAATCCAGGCACTCTAAAGAACACATAATCATTAAGAACAAGAAGAGATTAATTTCTTATCGTTCATTTCCCACCGAAATGAACAGGTAAAACTTTGCTCTGCTTTCTACAGCAGTAATTCTCTGCACATAAATTGGCAAAGCACAGCTCCACTGCTGGGAGAGGCATTAAAAGACAGGCATGAAAGGACAGGACTGGGGATGGGATTTTTATCCCTGTGATCAGATCCTGATAACACTTCAGTGTGCATACCATGCTACACACAGCAGTCCTTGAAATATCAGGGATTGTGTTGCAAAATCCCACAGTCCTGAATGTGTCTGTGTTAAAACTTTCATGTTTTCTATCATCTGCAATGAGCTGAAGCCACTATATCAGCTTAGGAAGCCTCAGGTACTTCAGCAGTTGAGGAAAAAACATTGCAGCAGCTGGTTTTTGAGGTTTTTTTACTTTTGTAATGAGGACAAGTGGTTTAGGTTTTTAAACCTTGTAGTATTTTTGCCTTTAATGTTAACTTCTTTGGTTTAAGCAGTTTTTCTTTAAATGTTACGCAAATTTAATCCCAGTTGGCAAATAAGTACCACCAGTGGGGAGGAGAATTGATCAGCTGATGATCTGGAAGCCTTAAGGATATTAGCTTTAGAAGGGTCCTTCTAAAACAAATTGTCTTAGTGCCCTGTGACTCTAAGTTCACCAGAGATCAGGTAAAACACCTCTCTTTCAATGTGAAGCTATGGCTTTATCTCTCTGTTCTAATTAAGGCATACTTAATGCCCAGTACACTGCCTATGCTTTTGTAGAGGCAGACATGAAAAGTAAAATGATTAATAACTCATGATTGACATTTCCCCCTTTTCTCCCAATTAACAACATTTCCAATCATTTGTTCAATTTAGCCTAATGGTAGTAAGGCCTAAGACCATTAAGTATTACAAATGAAAGCAGGAGTCACAATGTGTAGCAACTTCTTTACATTACTTTAAAAGCTCATAACTTCAATAGACCTTGAATGTTCCATTAAAAAAATTAAATCAAATAGCCTTTTTTGTCCTGCAAATTTTATATACAATGTCTAATGATTTATTCTGCTTAAGAACATCCATAAATAAAGTTTCTGTGGTATCAGAATAATTCTAGAAGCAGGGTTCCTTAAAATTATGATAATGCAGTGATGAACAGCTGATAAAAGTGGGAATGTAACAATTTACTTTCTTTGCAGATGGAATTGGTTCTTTGTAAAAAAAATGGTTCTCTTATATCTTCCTCAATTTGAGCTCTCTATTTACTGATTTATTTTGATTCTTGTTCTTGATGCATGTTTTTGTTTAAAGGAGGAAGCAAGTAGCTGAATCTGACACTGACCTTAGCTTTCCTAATACTAATTCATTATGCAGCACTTCTGTGTGTCTGTCGTGGCCTTTTGCTTAAACAGCTAAGTTAGAGAGATCTTTAATGTTAGGATGAATTTATTTGTGTTGTTTTGGTAGTGTCTGAAATTTTAATGCTATTGCATTCAAAATGACATTTTATAAAGAATGTCTATTCTATTTCAATTTTATTTTTGTTTTATCCAGCATTGCCTCCAGGCTGAGAGAGACCTTCAAGCTAAAGGTTAATGCTGACATTTATGGTTCAAGATTTTTGTTTATACCCCAACCACGTAAAAACAAATGAATCTCATTTCTGTATATACTTGGTAGCAACAATTTTCACCACCACTTTGTATGTAGCAGACAAATGTTTTAGTGCTGTTAGACAAAAAATGGTGATGATAATGAGTTAAGCAACCTTTTGAGCAGAGGCCAATTGCAGAGCTCTCATGGCATTAGCAAACTTTGAAAATGTAATTTGGTTACCAAAAATCACATTAAGCTGTCATACATACAATTTCCCCTCACAATATAGTTGATTATTCAAATATTTTCCAAAGATATGATCTTTTATGATTAACTTTTTCAGTTTCCTTGTATACTTACCAACTTTAAACTTCAGATCATAACTTTGGTAGTTAGTGATGCCAAAATGTTGAAATACACTTGGCCACATTGAAGAGAACAACCTGAAATCATTCTCTGTCAAATACAATATGATTTGTGTATTTTCTGTTTTCTGTTCAAAATCCAGTAAATACAACAAGCTGCTTCTTTATTTTAAATCATACCTTACCTTTATATTATTCCTTTCTGCAATCAGACCTTTACTACAATTCTTGTGTGCACGTTAGAATAAGAGGCTTTATTACCAGATTAGTATTTTGTCCTTTTTCAGTCTGAAAATATGTGCAGGCTTCAATTCAGAGTCCTCTAAATTGAACAGACATGCAACAAAGTCACTTATCCCATCAGGATTAGCCTCCCTTCATATGTAAATGCAATAAAGAAAATAATGAAATTATTCTTTTTCTATGGTTAGCTTATGTCCAGCTCTTTTTGGATGGTAAATATGATTCATTGCCTTCTAGCAACATCAAGAAGAAACTTGAAAAGAAGCAAGTTTAATTCATAAATCAGTTACTATTGCACTCTCTTTGCACAGTGGCCAGCTGCTGGATGTGGCTGATCTGCTCAGTCCAACATATGGCTTCAGTCAGTCAAGGGTTTCCCAGGGGCAACGTCAATCACAGAGGCAAAAGAGAGCAGCAAAAGGAAAGAAAAGGCTGTATCATTTTCCTGATTTTGCTGCTGGTCTTCTTTCTTTCCTTTCCCTCACCTCAGCTACAGTGTGTGTATTGACTGTCTGCCTGCTATGCAAGGCAGAGCCAAACAGGGGATGCCATGCCCAGCTACTCCTCCCAAACACTTTGCACTGTCCACAGTCACCCAGGTTGTTGTTCAGTAGGATTTGGGCGACTGCACTGGGCACTGAACTTGGAGAATCCATTTCTCTTTCCCACTGCACTGCCTGGAGCCACTGTGGTTGTGGTTCTGCAGCTGTTTCAGGCACTTGTACTGCTTGCAACCCCCTGCTTGGAAAATATAAAGCTGGCATTACATTAGGAAGAATTAGAGCTGATAGGTGTCATTTCTACATTCAGAGAGCTGAAGATTTTAAAAAATTATTTTGCAAGAGAAAAGTATGACAATCTAAATGAGTTTGGATTTCCTCACTGTGTGATGGAAGAAAATCACACACTGCTTTGACCTCTGTGCTTCTCTTCTGTTAGAGTGAGGCACTGCACTAAGAGACTACAAGTCGCTGGCAAAGGAGTCATCCAAAGAGTAAACAAGACTACCATGATAACACTTTATTTCCATAATGATATGCAGAGCTACCTAGTAAGAAGTAGTGTCTGTCCAAGCAACACCACCAGTGCTTAGGTTTATTAATTACCTTACCTTCCTAGCTGGCTCAAATCCTCTTGGAAACCTCATCTAGTCTTTTCAGAATGATCATCATGCTGCTGATTTTTCACATAAAGGAGTGATAGCATTTTACACCTATAACTTCCTTGCACTTTTTCTTTTAAAGGAAGAAAAAATTTCCTTTAAAACATTGTTTTCCTCAAAAAGTTCTAAATGGAAGCATAAGAGAAGTTTCAGCAGAGAAGCAAAAGGCCCCAACCCCAACATTTAAAGTGAGGACAGCACAAAGGACATGGAAGCCCCAAGCCTGCCCCAATTTGATGCACATTTGGAGTTCACGTTGCAAACTTACAAGCCAAGATGGAAACACACAAGCCTCTTGCACAACCTCAAAGGAAATGGTTAGGTTAGCTGGATAAAATACTTTTCATTACTGAATCCTTTATACTCCATAGGGTGGAAAATTCAGGTGAAACATGGCTTACTAGTCATGCAGGATATATTTCAATTCATGACAAAGTGGCAGACATGAAGAATTTTTAAGATGAACTTTTAGAAAAATGTCAGCTCTGCCAGAAAGAAACATCTTATAAAGCTTGTATTTCATTTGGCTCATGGCTCTACTAAGTTAAAGAAACGCAATGTTATTTCTCAAGTAATTACTGTCACAAACATATTTTGACCTATGATAATGAACTGACTGTGGGTGGGTAGGTGGGGGGGGGGAGGTGTCTGTGCATGCAGATTTCTTAAATGCTTTGTTTTCAAAAGGTTGGATGCCACAACATTAATTATAAAGTGTAGCAGCAAGCTGGTACTTTGACTAAACTGCTCACATCATTATTATGATCTCCTCAGAACATGGAAAATTGTCTAGCTTATTTGATTCATCTGCAACCACTTATTTTACATTTTTGCAAGCTTTCTGACAGACAGAATGGACTTGTTTATCTGTTTATAGAGTGCTTAAAGCAATCATTGTCAAGGCTCCTGTATGTTACTACTATACATAGTATGTATAGGCAAGTAAACCACCAATTTATTTGAGGTTGTGTTTAGGCATACATCTACCCTGCAGGTCCTGATCAGCCCTGTAGAGTTTGAATTTACCTTCTCAAAGAGAAAGATACACTTGCAAAATAAAAGGAAGACCAGTGGTTTGAATATGGTTTTTTAGTTTGAAATATTATCCCTTTGAGAACTGGATGAACCCCACAATTTCTGGTTTATGAAAAGGAGAGGAAAAAAAAAAAAGAAGGAAAACCTTCCAATGAAATCAAACCACCATATGCAGTTTTGGTTTTCAGGTTGAAGACCAACACTTTTTGTGGTTCTACGAAATCTCGGAGGCTGTTAACAAGATCAGATGTAGACATGCAGCATTCCACAGCTCGATAATTTAAAATCAGAGGACCCCCTCACAATCCAATTAGGGCAGCAGGAAGAGAAGTTGATGCATGATGAACATAGATGAACACAAAAGCTGGCATACATCAGCCAACCCTGAGACTAATATTCAAGTTATAAATTCTTTAGGAAAGAATCTCAGGGACAAGGATACAGCCTTTGTTACTGACACTTCTGACTGTAATTTCTATCATAATGTGGTCAGAAAAAGAAAATACCAGCAATAGCAAGAAAGCAGAATATACAGCTATGATGTTCTTTGAAGGTTTTTTCTCTGTGTTCTTTGAAGGTTTCCTTCACGGCAAAGCTGCACGCTTTTTTGTAATTGTCACTACACTTACAACCCACATGTCTGTGGTTCTTTGCATTTACATGCTCCACCAGGAAAAAGTGACACTTACAGAAGAATGTCTTCCACTTTGCGACAAAGTATAGGAAACATTCAGGAGAATTATTAGCCTATGGATGACCTGACTTGCATCCTACTTGGAAGGAGACAGTCTATTCTACAGAGGCTGGCCTAGACACTGTCACAGTCACAGACTTCAGTACTAGGAGTGATACCTTGGGAAGGCTGACCTGAAACAGAGACTGGACAGAGCTAGAGAATAAAGTAGATATTTATTGAAAGGCCTTTAGGGTACACCTTGGCCAAGACGAGAGCCTGACCAGGGCTACACCCAAGGTGGACTAAAAATGGTAACAAAAAAATGGCGACCGGGCATGAGGTCTTGGACTTTTATAAGTTTTGGTCCATTTGCATATTGGGGTTTAATTGTCCAACTACAGCTTCAGGTTGAGAGCTCTCATCCTTCTTGTTCCTGCCTTCAGTCCACTGTTGTTTGTGCTTTTGGGCCTGAAAATTGTCCTTGGTCTTCAGCAGGAAAAGGATTTGTTTTGTCTACCTACTCTGTGAAGAGAGCTTACTAGCACTTAATATGAAGCTCAGAACTACACCCCTAGGCAGCACAGAATCTGAAAAACATGAAAGCTAAAACTCAAGGCATCAGGAGGAGATGGAGTGAAAAGCCTAAGCATAAGGGACATAAATCCTAAAAATAGTAGAAGAAGAGACATTTAAAGAAAGCCAAAAAATACATTTCACCTGGAATTTCTCCAGTGCTGAGCACAGTCTGTGTGCAAATATAAATCATATATGCACTAAAACTGCTAACCCCATCTTTTTCTTTAAAATCCCTTTTTAGTCGAGTCAGCTGCAGGATGTTTCACCTTGAATGTATTGCTGGTTAAGATTTTCATCTATTTCCATTTGATTAATTTCAGTTTTGGGCTTCAGTGCTATTCAGTATCACTCACTGTATAATATTCCACTTTACTAACACCATTTACTTCATCCTTTTTACATCAAAAAAACAGTGATCCCTCCCCATTGTTATAATTTAATTTTAGCTTCTATGACTGCAACAGTATTTAACAAAGTATTGCTGCTTCTCATAATTTGTCCTAAGAAAATGATCACTGACAAAATATAGAACAGAGAACTCAAGCAGGATAACTTTGGCCATTTATTGCTGCTACTAATTATCCTAACCTTCTTATCATAATTACTTATTGGCCTACTTACCCAGTTATCCTAACCTCGCAGCCCTGACTTCCGCTATCCTCAAGATTCAGTGCTAGGGAAGCTTAAGTCTTTGTTACTGACACTAAATACAAACTGACAATGGAACACAGCAAGCAGTAATTAAAAAAACTCCATTCCTTCGACAGTCTTTTTCTTAGCAGTAACTGTGACCACCATGAACTTTCATTGGCACAAGAAAGGGAGAGAGTTTGCGGGAAGATCTTTGATAGACCAGCTGTTACAGAGGAGAAAAAAAAGCTTGCAGACAGTCAACTCTTTCTTCAAAAGGGCAGTGATACTCAAAGCTAAATACAAGTTGAAGAAATCCCTTTGATTTTAGATTGGTATGCTAATCATCTGGGAGAAAAGGTAACTGGAGTCTCTAGGACAGTGCTAATGAGGTCAGAAGGTGAGATGTTTATCTCCTACTGGGAAACAGGAGCTCTAGGTCATTACTGCCTGTGAAACTTGATGGAAAGCCTTTTTCCCTATTTACACTGACAGTTTTAGTTCTTCTGAAGGTTCAGTTTCATCTTTTTAACAGGTTCTTTTGCTCAGGACCGAGAGACCCGAGAGGGCAGTAGCTGATGGTGAGAAATTGCTGGTAGCAGGAAGCCAGGAATTCCTGCCTGAGTGCAGGAGTGATTCTGCTTAATCTGTGGAGTTTCCCTGAGGACTGTGGTGTGTGGGGTGAGATGGAAGACATGGAATGGTGCCCTGCACAGCCAAAGGAAGCTGTAGATGCAAGAGAATTCGTGGGAGACTGCCCATTGCTTGGGACACCTTGCAAGAGAAAGGGTTACAAAACAGACCAACCCAATAGACAGTCCCCTTAGATGTGAGAAATCACGTGTGGAGAAAATTTCACAGGGAAATATCACATATGCTTGGCCTGTCCTTAGTGCTCCATCCAGGTGTCTACTTAAAATTACTACAGGAAAGAGAAGACCAGGTGCTGCTGTCTGCTCTGAATCAATAAAGCTACTCCTCTGTTCCCCTGCAGAATGTGAGCACAGGATCCTGACTATCACAGCTGTGTGCTGTTCTCATTGCTGCTGAGGTACAATTCGATCCTTTCCCTGCAGATATTTCTTCGTTTTTCCTAATGGCAAGTCAAGTGACACAGAGGCATTTGAAGCTGAAATGACAATTCTTGGAGGGACTGGAAAAAATCCTGGAATGATTTTTTTTTTTTTTTTTAACATATATGTTACAAAACTGAAATTACATTCTGAACAGGTTCCAAGCTACCAAGAATGTACAGTTATTAGGAGTATAGCTTGGTATTGAATTCATAGCTCTGAAAAAACACAATCATTTCAAAGGGGTGTTTTTATTGGGAAAAATCTTTTTTACATTGTAGAACTGAATATTGAAAAAGGTAAGCTCGGATACTGCTCACTTGGGTCCAAGAGCTCAACTGTTTCCTGCAAACCTGTTAGGTTCCCTTGAAGTGACTGCTGTTGCAGGTACAACTTTGCAGGCACTTCCACACTGACTGCCATTATCCAAACACATTTTCCCATCACAGAAGGAATGGAGTTGCTTGCTCTTAACTATAGGAATGAGATGTTTAAAAACATTAGATGTTTTACATTACAATGTCATTTTTACAACATGAACATTACAAGAAGCACACTTTCATACAGCTTTCAGCAAATCCATGACCTTTAAGAGCCATACCATATATATGGCATTAAAAGCACACTACTCAGTAAAAGTCTATTGCCTTCTTTCATTAATGTATAATTGAAAATAACTCCAAATATGTTTTCCACGTAAATTCCAATTTTTGTTGAAATTAACATTGTACTTAAAAACAGTTCACCACATCAGTGGTTTTCTTCAGTGTGTTGTAAATTTAAACCTTGATTCTCCCCTTCTCTAGCAGCAACAGTAGGTGCTCCTAGGGTGTTTATAATACGTGTTCTGGGTGTGTTTAGGATTTCTGGCCCCAATAATGCTTTCCACATCAGCCAAAACCACATCTATTCATAAGGCTGGAAAGTGCAAACCCACATACCTATATCTTTGCAAATCAAGCAATGTAACACCTTAGACTCCTTGTGCTTTTAGTTGTTAGGAGAGGTTTCTAATCCTTTAATAATGCTCCCCTGAAACTGTAACGTAATCTCTTAATCACTTTGAGAAGCTACTGAATTCCTCTGTCATAAGCATCTGTTTGTAGTGACATATGTAACCAAAGAAGATGGTGTCTGTTTTCAAGATTGTGGACTTTTGTGGCATATTAACTGAAGGCCACGAAAATGGAAGGTAATGAAATTTAGCCAAAAGTACACATAGCTCACACTGGCTGTTAGGATTGAGCTGCAGTTCTGCTTGACTAAAAAAACTGTGAGGAGCTCCAAAGAGTAATGAGACACAAGACACATCACAAACAACATCACTATTATTCTCATTCCCATTATTTAGGTGTCTGATTCATTTATTTACAGGTTCAGCACTGTAAGGAACAGGAGTTCTGATCATCAGAGAAGCAAAAAGGAATTGTTATTACAATGATATGCAGCCCTATGCGTGACACTTATTTACAGGGGACCAATCTTTCCACAGGGTTGAAATAGCACAGCAGCACGGTATTTTGATATATATCAGAACTAAAAGTCAAAGGTACCTGGTGCAACTCACTTCTACCTTTCTATTTTTAAAAGTATTTGTGCTGAAGATTATGCACCTACTGGTTGAGAGAGCAACATATCATGGTACTGCTGTTTTCCTACAAAATTGTTTACCCAGTTACGTGACATAAAAAAGATTCAATCTCATTTATCAGTGGAATCTAACATACTGAGGGGGTTTAATTTTGTGTTTTTCAGAGGCATTAAAAGAGATGGTACAATAAAAAACACGTAAGTTTAGGGACAAAAAGATTTGTGAATATGTTCCTATCTCTAATAATGTTTGGGAGATAAAATATTTCATACAGCAAAGTAAAACAAATTAGTGATATGAAATAGCCTGAGACAAGGGCACTTACTTTGCAAATTATCATTAATTAAAGAGCTGGCACATTTTTCTGCCTTCGCCAAAGTACAAGCAGCATTACTGGCCCTATCAGAAATGGATGGCAGGTCTCTGTCTCTCTGAAAGCTGAGAATTTCACTGAAACAAATGTGGGTTTAATGATAATTATATGAATTTGCTTTAATGTAAATTGAGTTAAAGACACCCTTCTGTTCAAATGCAAGACATTGTTATGGTATTATGTTCATTAAGACATTTTATTTGTTACATATTTTAACATAATATACTTCTTTTGGCTTTTATAAAGTGTTTTCAGCATCCACTTAGTAACTGGATCTATTCTGTAGGTTTTCTCTTTAATCTGCAAAGATCCATGAGGAAACACTGTATTTCTCTGTTACTAAATTTTTAAAAATGAATGCTATATTTTAGTATATAAATAGACAAATGCATAAATATCAACTCAAAAACAAATGCAAAGCAAGTTTGACAGGAAAGTGTTACAGCCTAAAGGAAAACATCAAAAGGAACCTAACAGAATGAAAAACTAGAAATGCCAAATGTTTCATTTGCATCGATCATGAGTTAGCAATTTACAAGCACAGAAAAATAAGGAAAAATAAAGTGTCTGTATTATATCTATCATGACTCATAGCAACTCTATTGTACTTTCTGCTGTTTATAAAGCCTGTTAGTTGTAACTCATAGAATCATAAAATCATAGGCTCATAGCATGATTTGGGTTGGAAGGAACTTTAAAGATCACCTAGTTCCAAACCTTCCATCCCCAAGGGATGGGATACCTTCCATTGGACCAGGTTTCTCAAAGACCCATCCAACCTAGCCTTCCAGGGATGGGGCATCCACAACTTCTCTGGGCAACCTGTGCCAGTGTCTCACCACACTCATAACAATTTATTCCTAATATTTCACTTAACCTACTCTCTTTCAGTTTCAAGCCGTTGCCCCTTGCCCTGTCACTACATGCCCTTGTTAAAACTTCATCTTCCTTGTGGGCCCCCTTTGGGTACTGGGAGGCTGCTATATAATCACCCAGGAGCCTTTTCTGCTCCAGGCTGAAGAGCCCCAACTCTCTCAGCCTGCCTTTGCATGGGAGCTATTCCAGCCCTCTGATGACCTTTGTCACCCTCTTGCAGATTCATTCCAGTAGGCCCACGTCCTTCTTATGTTGGGGACCCCAGAGCTGGAGGCAGTACCTGAGATGGGGTCTCATGAGAGCAAAGTAGAGGGGCAGAATCACCTCCCTCCACCTGCTTGCCATGGTCCTTTTGGACACGTTTGGCTTTCTGGGCTGTGAGTGCCCATCGCTGGCTCATTCCCAGCCTCTCATCCACAGCACCCCACGTCCTTCCCAGGCTGCTTTGTCCAACAAACACTTTTTGTTTGTGTTTGGGATTGCTCCAACCCAGGTGCAGAACCTTGCATGTGGCCTTGCTGCACTTCATGAGGTTCTCAGCTCATGTCAAGCTAATTATGTGAGAAAGTTGTTCTTTGCTTCTCTAATATGCATTAATTGAGCAAAAGCAGTTGCCTGACCATCACAGCCATGAGCCACTGATGAAGCTGTAATACTAAAGGAATCATAAGTTACAGCTCCCAGTCAGGATGAAAATTTTATAGGGTGCCATGTAGAATACAAAATTATTCAAATGAAGAATTTTCAGTGTAATGCAGCTTTTCAAAGCTATAAAGTAATAGGCACCTCACAAAATGGCATATTTCCAAGGGGTGGATATCCTGTCAGGCCTTATGTTTTCAAGGAGCAATAACTAAGACACAAGTAAGCTCACCAACTGCTCAATTTACTCAGGTGTCTCACTCACCTCCTTTCAGATCAAGCTGCAGGCTCTGCACCATCAGGATATCTGGTGGGCTGATTTGTCTGCTGTGTCTACAGCTCTGATGTCTCTGGCAAATCAAACCATGATGCTAAAATCGCCTTTGTTACAGCTTTTGGCAGTTACCAGTGACTATGCAATAAACTGAAGTAATTTAGAACTGTAGATTTTTAGAAAAAGCAGGACTTAAAATAATAAAAAAGTCATCAGACCTTTCTGCTGCTGTCTAAGCCTCCTTGGCCCTGAATCAGAACAGAGCTGAGCTTTGTCAGGCCTGTGCAGAACCAACCCTGCCACAGCGGCTCCTCTGCTCTGCCTACTCCCTGCCTTCCACTACAGCCTTTCTGCCAACAGCACTGAGATTTGTAGTGCTATGAAGGTTTGTGGTTGCATTCAAACTTGTAATTTGTTTAACCTGCTCATGAAAACAAGAGGAAGACAACTTTGTTCCAGATGACTGCTAGATCCCATCATTAATAAGGAATCTAGTTCCTACTGGGATATCACCAATAAAAACAAGGCTTACTGTTAATAAGAAGTGTTGCTATGTCCTCTTGAAAAACAGCTGTCACTCTGTGACTCAGGGGCTTTAGATCCAACATGACTAGGACACATGCTGTGAAAAGTGATAATGGCTACTGGGCGTGATGCAGGCTGCAAGGGAGAGGGAAGAGGCACTGGGATCAGACAACAGGGACAGGTTAGCAGAAGGACAGGGAGAAGGGACTGAGAGGGTGTTGTGGTTTAACACCAGCCAGCAATTGAGTACCACACAGCCATTTGCTCACTCCCCCACCAGCAGGATGTGGGAGAGAATCGGAAGAGTAAAAGTGAGAAAACTCGTGGGTTGATATAAAGACAGTTTTATAGGAAAAGCAGAAGCCCTACATGCAAGCAAAGCAAAACAGGGAATTAATTCACTGCTTCCCATGGGCAGGCAGGGGTTCAGCCATCTCCAGGAGAGCAGGGCCCTATCACATGTAATGGTGACTTGGGAAAACAAACACCATCACTCCAAAGGTCCACCCGTAATCCTTCTTCCCCCCACTTTATATACTGAGCATGATGTTCTATAGCATGGGATATCCCTTTGGTCAGTGGGGTCACCTGTCCCAGCTGTATCTCCTCCCAACTTCCCCAGCACCCCCAGCCCCCTCCCTAGCATGGCAGAACAAGAAGTACAAAAGGTCTTGACACCTGCGAACACTGCTCTCCAATAACAAATATCTCTATATTATCAACATTGTTTTCAGCACAAACCTAAAACACAGCCCCATATGAGTCACTCTGAAGAAAATTAACTCTATCCCAGCCAAAAGCAGCACAGGCAGTAAGAGCAGAAGTAGAAGTAATGCAGCAGAGGGAGGTGGGAATACAAACTGGTGGGACAGTGACAGCCCTGCCTGGGGTGATGGGGAGCGAAAGATACATTTTTCAATTATCCAGAGCAAAAAACCATTTTTTGCATGTGCATTGGGGCTGCATTTTGACCTTTTGAGTTTACACACAATTTTGAGAACAGTTAAATTCCTCCTAAACATTGGGGGGGGTGAGAGGGAAATACGCAAAAAAAACCCCAACACACTAACAGAACCAAGTTTGCATGTTTCACAGAAATATGACTGTGGAACATCCATTATTCTAAACCACCCTTCTGTGCTCTGCAATTGTAGTGTAGGTGGGTGGTGACAATTCAGATCTTTGAGTCCCAAGAACTGGCAAAGCGGGCAAGTCATATTAGCCTGGGGCTAGAAAGCAGCTGTTATGTAATTCCCTCTCATTTCCACCAGAACTGCTGAGAAGTGGTTTATGTTATTTACAACTGCTAAAACATTTTCCTGCTTGTAGTCACCATGGCTTCCTATTAAAAAGCAATTAGGTTATATATGGAAATTTTATATGTAATATAGTATCTTTAACTCTCTCCCACAGCTACATATTCATCACACAATTATTGCAGCTTGATGTTGCAAGATTGTTGCACAGCAGCTATGCACCAAGTAATACCTTCAAACCAAGTCTATAGAGTTAAATCCTTAAAAACTGACCAATGCTCCCCAGTGTTGACAATGAACCTTGTCAGAGTGCCCAGGGCCCTGTGTATGCACTGGGGAGAGAGCAAAACAATTCTGGGACTCAGGATCCTGCCCACCTCCTTCAGAGACCTGCTTTTTCCTTCTACCTAACAAGCACCATTCTGTGATGCTGCTGCCCCTGCTGAGCTCGATGGCATCTCTGCACAGCACTGTGCTCTGCAGAGCAAACATCTCCCAAAGGACTAGCACAGTAATTTTCTTTCCTCATCTCACTGGGCAGCATAGAGGGAAGACAAATCAAAAATGGTATTTCAAGCACGGTACAGGTGATGATTAACCTTCCATACAGCTGTAGCTATTACATTCTCCCTTTCAAAAATTTTCTTCCAAGAATCTGTGTAAACAGACTTTGCATTTATATCCTCATCTGCAACAACTAGAAGCAAGGGCTGATCTTTCAGGAAGGTGACAAAGTTCAGGGTTTTGCTGGGAGGAACTTGCCCAGCAGCACAGCAGAAAAGAGCTCAAATAAGCTCCATTCTCAATTATTTTTCCCCTGAAAGAATTAAATCTGGAAATTTACAACAAAGTGAGTAAGAACTAGAAATGTCACATTCTTATAACATCCTATTCACGTATTTTCCATTCAGAATTCCCTTACTATTTATCAAAGTTAACCCAGCTGTAAACACTTACTTTAAAAGCCTACAAAGATGAAATTAATACTCCTTTACAAACATACATTTCACAGCTCTGTGCTTGAATTACACCATAAAGGTTGTGAAACTGAAAGCAACACATAAATCATGTTCTATCAAATGAAAATTTCTAAAATATATTTTGGACTTAACTCTGAAGAAACAAGATCTCTGTTCACATTTAATCTCATGGTAGGAAAAAGGAAATACGTTGCAAAAACATATAAAAAGCATTCTTTATGCCAATGAAACAAAGACAAAGTTATAAGTGAGATATAAAACCCACAGGTCAGGCCAACAGAAAGTAAAGCATGCCTCACATGCACTTCCATCTCAGAGGCAGAGACATAATTTCTACTTTTGTTGGCCCACTTTTGTTGGCCCTCTCTTTAGCACCTTTAGCAAACGCATCAGCACATACTCAACACAAGAAATATTTTACTAGAATAAGGCTCTCTAAAGAAGGCTTTCAGTCTGAAAATATTTTTTCCAAGTGTTTTACTAGTGAGAGACTAGAAATCCATTCCTAACCTTCTTGGTGTGTATACAAGCTTTTTTGTCTATTTTTTTTTTTT
>JANPWX010000214.1:1530605-1541137 GCA_024734555.1 Trochalopteron elliotii
TGATTTCTCTAAGACCAACACGACGGTGCCTCCGCGCCGGAGGGTCCCGGCGACAAGGAGACCTTGAAGACGGCGGCAGAGCTCGGCGAGGCCGCGGCGGCTGCTGCGGTGGCTGCCGCCGGGTAGTGGGTGATCACGGAGCTGTAGAGCTGCATCCTCGGCTCCCCGCGGGCGGCGCTTTATAGGCGGCGCCGCCGTCGGAGCTGGGGCGGGGAGCGGCAGCGGGGGCCGCGCTGGGGCTGCCGAGGAGGATGAACCGCCCGGGTAAAAATAAACAAGGGCATCACCGCCCGCCCCGCCCCGACTGTGCCCGCGGCCGCGGCACATCCGACTTCCGCCACCGGCCCGGCCCCCCCGCGGGCTCCGGCCCTTCTGGAAGCTGCGGGAGCGCGGGAGGGGGGCGGGGCTGCCCGGGACGTCACCGGCACCGCCCCTGCCCGGCCTACGTGCGGTCGGTGTCACGGAGCCTAATTTGCGGCTCGCGCAGGGATAATATTCCTTGTATCCATTCGGGTTTGGACAGTCCCAGGTGCGAGCGGCTGTTTGTCCACCTGCGGTCCCACTCTGGGAAATGCAGTGCGTGTACACGAAGATGTGTGATATAGACCAGCACATTTTAAAAGGAGACACGCAGTCTGAAATATGGGTCTCATCAAGATCACTGAGAATTGGTTTATTAGTGGCTGTAGCACCTTAAAATTAAGCCATGTCTTGTAGCCCTAGCTGCGCTATAAACTCACACCTAAGCCTTCGTCCATGGACTGTGATGTGATCTGTACACACTCCGTTTGACTACATTCTGACAGGCATGCTGACCAAGAGACACCAGTTTACACTATGATCAAATGTTAACAGAGACAGTCATTCCTAACAAAATAGGAAAAAACGTATTGACATACGTAAGTTCAAAGTGATATTTAAAAACAATTCTGGATTCCATCCCACAGCCTCAAGTATTTTCAGGAAAGTGTTAGTACTCCAGGGAGATTGTAGAAGTTTTAAAACAAACAAACAAAAATAAACAAACAAACAGAAACCCCTTTATTTGGATATTCTGAAAAATGTATTTTCCTTATTCCATTTACGTTAATTAGAAAGCCAGAATAAGAGGATCACTTGTAATATACTGCAATGTCAAAAATAATTGTTTCTTTGGAGCCTTACTTTTTTGTATTTTGTATCAGTCTTTAAGAATATACTTCCTATCTTCAGTCTCTGCAGCTGATTCCAGGGCTACAAGTAACACAAAATGGAATTTCATTCTCTTTGCATGGAAAACATATTATGACTCATTCAGCTAAACTGCATGTTGGAGAAAAAATGCCCAAATCCTGCATGAAAAGTTATGTGGATATTTATGGGAAAAGTTTTCACATACTTTTTTTTTTTTTTTTTGGATAAAATATAGCAGTTTATTGCATGCAATATTGGGAACCTTTTAATAAAAAATTACAGACTAAATATATATCCAAAATTTTTGCCTTCAAAGCTGAAATGTAAGAAGTATATCAATCAAAGCCCAAATGACCTCACTTACCTGCCAGAGCCAGCCAAAAAGTTATCTTTAGAACAAATGGTGATGGGCCTTATCCAGGAGCATTTCTGGCAGCCTGTTAGAGTGGGATAAGATATTACAACTGCTCTGAAATTACAGAGCGCCTCTTGTATTTCAGAATGTTCAGAACTTTATTTTAAATATAGTTTGTGAGCCCAGTCAGTGAGTCTTTATTTCTGGACTAATCATTACTGAGAGAGGAATATATATTGATCAAATACCAGTAAATTGAAATTTTCCCTCCTTGAAATGGAGGCTTGGAGCAAAGGAAAGATTCCCGTCTAGTTTTCTTAGTCAAAACTTGACAATGTCTATTTCCAAGTTAACATGTATATGTTTATATATATACTGATAGGAGATTTAATATAAAACTACTGGAAATTGCCTCTTCCAAGTGGGTTTAAAATATGTTGCTCTTCATTGTGCATTTTGGTAATTTATAAAGGTGTATATTACTTAATGCTCACCAGGTCTCTCTCTCTTTTTTGTTTTTGTTTTGTTGGTTTTTTTTTTTTTTTTTAGTTCAGAAAATGTATCTGTAGCTTGGTTTAGCCAATGTTCTGTCTGCTAGTAAATGTCAGAGCTGAGTACAAGATGGTGGGTTAAAGTCTTCAATAGTCTGGTAACAGAGAGAGGAAGGAGAGAGGCAGCTCTTTCTCTTAGAGAACAGTAAATGGATGCAGCAGAATAAGAGCACTTCTGCCAGAAGCAAGAGCTGCATTTTGAATACTCAGTACTGCAAATTTCTTTCTTCTAGGACATTATAGAAACTCTTGCTAATGACTGTTCTGCCTCTCCAAAACCATAGGCTATTTGGAACAGTGGTACATTTAATGGATGGGCAGCTGTTTAATTCTGACTGTTGATTACAACGAGGTACAACTTGAAGTTTGTGGTGCTTCATTTGAGGAGAGAAACAGATTTTTGTGTGCCCAAATTGCCCTTGTGCTAGTATTCTGATGCTCTAATGTAGCATATTCTGGATAAGTAAACTTCTTTATCTGAAAAGAAATCCAAGGAATATCCTGAAATACATGCTAAATATACCAGCCAGTTTTTGTAATGGTAGCAGATAGATAGTTCTTTTTTTCACTTTTTGCTTATAAGCAGATAGAGTGTATTTCCTAAAATTTCAGTTTAAATGCACATAAGCTTACTAATAAGGTTAAAATACAAACAAAATCTGTTGCTAGGTAACTGAGAGACAAAACAAACATTGTAACCACTGTCTTGGTGTTAATAGTATACTACTTTTGATATCTTTATTATGTCCTGTGTGAAGTAAATGGAAAGAGAAGCTCACCTTGGTGTGTTTTACCTGCGTTGTTATTAAATACTGACAGTGTAATGTAACCAACATTTTTCATAACTGAGGAGCCAGAGTTAGTCACACCTACTTGGCCTGAGGGGAATCCAGTCTCTCTGGATGACCAATGACAAAAATCCCATTGAGCTTCTGCCACACAAGCATCTCATGGTTAGCTTTCAACTTTCATACTAGGACCTACCAGGGATCAGCACTTCCTAAAGGTAATTTTCTTAGATATCTGACAGGTTTTAACAATAACCTCCTAAACGATGGTCTACACCAGGGAGTAATCTTAGAATGGCCTGGATTGGAAGGAATCTTAAGATCATCTAGCTCCTGGTCACCTTCTGCTAGACCACGTTGTTCAAAACTCCATCCAGCCTGGCCTTGAACACTTCCATGGATGGGACATCCACCACCACCAGCTGCATGACCTGGAATGATCAAGTGCTATGAGTACAATTCTCGTGAAATAGAAATTTCAAAGAAATATTTGAATGCCTTTAATGCAACGGTATCTATAAAAGCCAGGGGCATATCTATAAAAGCCAGGGGCACATGATTCTGCCTTTAGTGCCTTTTACTACCAGAATATTGGTCCTTAACATTTCTTTCAGCTACATATAGAACTGCTGTTAATTCCAAGGGAAAACTAATTTTTTTATTATGACCCAGCTAAAACACAACCTATGTATTGGTTACTTCTAGAATACTCCTGTATTTCCAGCTTCTGTCCACTTTTGCCTATAGGTTGTGGCCTCACAAGCACTAGAAGTGTTTGGAAAGTGAGGGGAACACAGTATGGATATGCCTTTCACTGTTTTCCACAAAGTAATATTCCTGAGCTTCTGGTTCACTCATTACAGGGTAATGTACAGTCCTTTGCTCTTACAGAATAGATCTCAAAACAAGCTCTGCAGTAATAAAGCGTAAACATCTCGCATGGTTAAAGTTTCTCTTGACATTACTGTTATCACTGGTTACCCTGCACATTCCAGGAATAGTTTAGATTGTTTAGAAGGCAAACCACAATCACTAAAACAGCTGTGGAACAACAGTGGTATTCACTGACGTAAAACGAAATGCATGAGAGTAGAACTAATTTTAACTTTAATATGTAGTAGATACATGATTGACATAGAAGAAACAAATTCATTACATCACCAGGAACATTTGCTAGTGAAGAAAGAAGGAGAAGCTTGCTAAAATGTGGTGAATTACACTGAATAAGCATTTCCATTGCTTCTTTTTTGTTTTGTTTTTGTTTGTGCTGACATTACAGCCCTTTGGACAAAGATATTTCTGACAAGTATTTAATGAATTAATAAGTCTTTGTATGTAACTGGAAGATGAAATGTTGAATTTATACTAATAATCTGAAGTTGTATACAAAGGAAAAAAGTTGAAAATTATTAGAAAATAGAAAAATATATCAAGAATCTTCCAATACAGGGAAGAAATGCTTATATACTTCAGCTAGATGGAACATACTGGCAAAACATCAATTTCATCCTCTGTTGCCTGCAGATGATCATATCATCATATCATATCATATCATATCATATCATATCATATCATATCATATCATATCATTCCTTTCATAAAACTACCAGTTAGAGGTAACTTATTCAGGATGTAGTCAGTGAATCTATAAAGCTGTCACAAGGCAAAAGAACTGCCAAAAGAACCAATTCTGCTCTTTCTCATTCCCAGTCTCTTTTTTCTATTCCTGATGCCAGCTGCTTTGTGATGGCCTAAGTGTTAGTATTAACTAAAGTACCTAGTGTATTTCACCCTAAATGCTAATGTAAAAAGGAGGAAAACTGTATCCACACTTACACCTAGGTGTGAAAACATTGCATAAAACAAGGGTTATGTCTCAGAGAGCTTTGCCTCACAATTTGTTGTTCAACTTCTGCATATATTAAAATTTTGTTCACTGTATGGGTGCACCAGGCATTAGAGATACAACCAGTGCTGTGACATCATGTGGCAAGAGTTTGTGGAAAAAGGGCTGTTGGTGATAAATATAGACATTTGCTCATGTCTCAAGGGCTCAGTTGGTATCCCACTTGATAAGTAAGTCTCTAAATGTGAATGATGACGCAGGTCAAGCCTCACATTTCTGCTCAGAAGTGTAGATGGCATTTGCAGTGATCACTGTGCACACGGCCAGGTGATGAGACCAGAAAAGAAAGGAGGGGGGGAATCTACAATGCTGTTTCCTCTGAAAAAAAAAATGTTAGTAATGTGGTAATAATGCTACATAGACAAACTTTATGTGTATGATGTTTAGAAAGGTTATCATCTCTATTTTTATAAACCTTATCAGATATAAAAGTGTTCACAATGTCTATTTTTTTGTCAGTTACAGGAAATCAATCTCCTTCTCTCCCTTTCATGTTGGTTAATGGCAATTTAGGGTCGACAAAAGTACATACTTTGGCTAAAACTAAGAGCAGAACAAGGACAGACTGTGAAGAAGGCTGGGGAAATGGGCAATACAGAAATACAGAAATACCAGAAGCAGGAAATCACCACTCACAATTACAGGAAATATTATTAATAGCTTAATCTTGATAAAAACTGAAAGCATAAAGTAACTGTGGCAGAAAAGAAGGTACAATACTGCTGAAGTGAACACTCTTGAAGGGAAGAAATACTCCGACGAGGTAGCAAGCAGCCAGTACTACCATGTGTGGCCTCACAACTGAAGGACTTTGGAAACAGACTGATTCCATGGGAAGTGTCATCCCCTCTATCCTCCACAACCTTGCAGTACACACCTTTCCCTGCCTTTCTGCCATCAATAAGCAGCAAAAGGAGGAATCATCCTTTTGCAGCTAGAAGCAAGTGGCACGGAAAACCACATTTCATCATTCATGCTTTGAGAATCATGGAATAGCATGTAATTACATTTACCAGCTTTGTTGTTCCCCTGCCAAGTCCTTCCTGTGGGAAAAGGCTGTGGTTATGTGCTACATAACCAGCTCAGCAAGTCATGTCAAATCCCTTATGAAATGTAGGGAGACAGCTTACCTCATCACAATTAAAAACCTGCTCTGTTTCCATTTGTGTAGCACAGAGCTAACTGTTATGGCAAGGTTGGATCACAGCTATTTAACTCCACTGCCTTAACATGAAAAAATAACACAGGTAGAGCCATTAGAGAGGAGGGATGACATCAATTCATCCTGACTGATGTCCTAGTCTGCGCAAATAATGAAATCTTTCCTTAACATACTTTACCATATCTAAGTGCACAATATGAAATTATTTTTTTCTGATCTGAATTTTAAAAGTTCTAATATAACAAGAGACAATTTTGAAAAAGCGTTTATAACAATGAGCCTGAATCTGAAATATTTTTCACTGGAGAAATCAGGGACAGATACTCTCCAGTGAGAAGATTTATACTGGTAACTCCAATAAGAATGGAATTTTTATTTAGACTGAAATATAAATTAGTGTTCCTGAGGCTTCCAGTCAGTATCTATAGAAATTTTAAAATAGGATTTTAGCAATTTTAGAGTTTCAGTACTTATTCAAGTGTAATAGAAGCATTAACATTATTGCAAAGACACACTAGTTGATAAATTATCTTTACATGAAAATAAACATTCTTCAAGTTGTGATTTATAGGTAAGCACAATTTTATGAAAATTAAGCATTAATCAATAAGTAATTCAGAGAGAGAATCCCAAATACAGCCAGCTTACTATATCAGACCTGGACATAAAGGGGTTTGTGCTTGTCTATCTGAATTTGATATAAAATCACTATAGGAAATTTAGTATATCTAATATTGAGGTATCTAAAGAAAGTTTCTGATACTGCATGGTATGATTCATTACCAATCCAATGAAGGCAGGGATTAAAACAAGAAATAAAAGATGATGATGGAGAGAGACAACTAAAAATGATTTAAAGAAACTGTTACACTGAAGGAAACTTGCTAGTGAAATACTTCAAAGATCCATCTTGAGACTGACTTTAATATTTTCATTTATTACACCAGCACTACGTGTGCTACTGACTTAAGGATTCACAGCTGAGCAGCATTTAAAGAAGATTTTTAAAATGTCATATAGGAAACATCTGAAGACTAGAGACAGAATTGCTTTTGTGACTATCTGAAATTCAACAGTGCAAAGTGAAAGGGCATCCACCTGGTGGCAGGTCAGCATTTCTGTTATTAGCATTATCTCAGCTGTGGGAAACCATCAGGACAGAAGACCCACAAATGGTATTCAGAGGCAAAAATCACTGTACTTTCAAAAGTAACTTTTGAAACATTTTTGTAACTTTCAAAAGGACAAATAGGATCCTAGAACACAGTAGGTGAGTACGTATCCAAAATAAAAAAGCATTTCTTTTAGAAAGGACTTGTGAAACTTAATCTGGAATACTGTATACATTTCTGTTCACTGTTGATTAAGGATGTTGACTGGAAGGAGAGCAAGGGGGAATTAGAATGATCAGGGCATTGGTGGCTGTCTAACAAGAGGAGATGACTGTTCTTGGCTTGCATTACCTAATGAAGGTTGAGAAGGGATCCCTAAAAATACACCACAGATTAAATACTAGGGAGTAAGAAGAGCTCCTCTGGTTAAAGGTAGTGTTGGCCAAAAAGAAATGGATACAAACTGGCAATGAATAAATTTAGTCCTGACTCACAGCCTTGGCTTTCAGATATGACATAACTGCAAATAGTTTTATGAAAGGATCCAGGTAACAAAATACTTGCAGCACCATGATGAAACCAGTAGCCTATGAATGTGAGGACCATTACAGTTCAATTATAACAGAGGACTATAGCTTGGTAAAGATTTTGATCTTAAACTGCAATCAAATCTTATTCCACTTCTTTGTTCCATTTATTTCTCTTTCCTGGTTTGTTTTTTTTCTTCCTGGGTTTTTGTGATGCCACAGTGTTCCCTGCACAGACAGCAGAATCCCCAGCCAGTGAAACAGTAGCACACCTGGAGAGATGGGATACAAACCAGAGGCAAACAGAATCTCATTTTCAAAGAGTAACAAGTAAACTTAGTTTGCAAAGTACTGTTCCAAATCCATTTTCAGCAGTTTCTACCTGGGCTAAAATTATCATAAAATTCATTTCAGGGAATTTGGAGAATGAAGATTATAAACAAACAGCTTTTGATTATTATCTAAGACAATCAATAGCTGTCCTTGCGCAGGCGAGATAACAAAGACATTTCTAAATAAACAAGATTATTATGAGTGCACTAGGTAATTAGGGTGTGCAGCATCGAGTTACTTAACATAAAAACATTAGTTAGAATAGTTTGGATCAAGAGTAATCAAAAATAAGAAAAAAAACTTACAGAGTTAGTCATAATATGTCATAAACAAAGTGTTGAGTTTTTCAGTTCATGAATACATGTGAATCTTCTGATCAGAACTTCTAAAGGATAAAACTTGCTCCTTTCATATGTATCAAAGCAATAGATGGGATAAATAAATAAGTTTTTCTAATCGGTGATCTGATTCCTATATGTCATAAAAACTTTGATGTAATCTTTGGCAATTTTTTCTTCATAAATTTGTGATCTGTTTCAAATGGTTAATTAGATTTTTTTCCCAAACCAAAATGCACTCTTCCCTATATTATTAGTGTTGAAATGTGACCTAAAAGACAGGCTTTACAAGTGGTCTTTTCAAGCCAAGTGATAAATTCTGCCACTCACTCAATTGCCTTTATTTTTCTAACCAAGAGAAAGCCTCTGAGAAGAATAGTTGAGTTACAAGTATCAATTAAGTCATTACTCAGCACATCTCCCTTTTATATTCATTTAAGTAACATTTGCCAATGTACTCATGATTTATCTCTTGTACTATATGTAACTTCTTAAAATTCTCTTTTTTACTGTTATAATAAAGATCACTTGTTTATCACTTTTTCAACTTGAGCTCAAAGAAGAGAAAAAAATCTAGCATTTAATTGTATGTTGACAGTTTGTATCACTTTCCATCTTCTGTAGATGAAATGAGATAATGCCTGGAGCTTGCAGAAAAGGTACAATTAGTTAAATTATTTTCATTTTTGAAAATAAAGGCACATTTTTTTCTAAAAGCCATATGAATCCTTGGCAGTTCTGTGGACTCGCAGAACTTAGAAGGGTTTTATTCATCTAATCATGGTGAGTTATGAGCCATAAAGATTATGTGTCACATTGAACAGGCATTGAACTATCAAAATTCAAAACCATTATAAGAAATCATCCTGTTTAAAACTAAGGTGTAGCCCTGTTTCATGCCTGAGATGTTTTGGTTTTCTGAAATTCTTTTCCCAGAGAATTTTCTGTAAACAAGAGACATGTTTTTGTAACTGTACTATGTTTACGTTCTTTCCCTAGGAGGGAATTCTTCTTGATGTCCCTCTGGTCTGACCAACGTGATTGAAGAGGTTTGTCTTTGTTTCACCAACCAAATTGGTCTGTGTAGAATAGTGTAAAAAGGGAGACACATCCCAAAAATAAAGGAGTCATTTTCAGCCTTCTGAAGTCAGAGTCTCGTGTCATTGTGGTGTACAACAGCGTCACTAAGGAGTTTTAAATAATGCACATATAATAATGTAAGGACATTATCTATAAGTAATTATTGCTTCTACATTTATAGAGCTGTGCTATGTTGATGTGATGTTTGATATTAAATACTTGACATCTTTCCAAGTGTAATTTGAGTTCAAAAACATTTAAGGAATTTTTAATGCAGATGCTAATTGCTATTGAGGTCAAAGAGATCAAACAGTGTATTCAAACTCACATTAATAGCTTTATAGTTTTTTCAGCTAGTCCATACTTTCTGACTGACTTCTATCAAGGGAGAATTACGAGAAAATTATGCCTAGTTCTGATGCATGGTACTATTGTCTCCTAACCACACAAAAACTAGAATGTCAAAGTCTAAGTTTATTATTACAATAATGAAAGAAAACTGGCCATTCGTAATGGCTTATACTCATGTTTGACACCACCTTCCTCTAGCCTGCAGCCATAAACTGCCCAGATTTTTTTCTTCTTCTTCCTTCATGGCCTAAGCCACTACTCTGTATTTCTTTCACATTTTCGTCTTATTCTTATGCAGCTTTAAAAACTGACCTAAACTTTATCCATCTCTCTCTCCTCCGGTCTGTAAGGAGAGGTGAGAAGTTCAGGACGGTCTGTGTGTGGTGGGAGTCGTTGCATTGGTGCCACGTTATGCGCGATATTGTCTGAAATATGCCATCATGTGGAGAAAGTGTCTCTTGACCTCGGTTACCTGGAGCCCGTGAATTCTCATCAGAGGCTCTCCAGCGAGGATCTAACCACTGGTATTTACAACTTAGCAGCAATTTAAAGAGGAAGTGTCCGATTGGACAGACGCTCCAACAGCGAGGAAGTTGGCTTAAGATGGGGAAGAGGCTACGGAATGTAATTAATACGTATCAAATGAGAAAAACATCTAGAAGACAGCGCGGGTATCTGCGAAGCAACAGGTGACTGCTAGCAAACAGGAGAAACACGTTCTGCCTCTCGGGAGATCGGGCGCTTGGGCTGGAGACATTTTCTCCGCCCGGGGCCGCTTTGCGGGGTGAACCGGCCCCGGGGCGGGCTATGCCCGGAGCAGCAGCGCCCAGGGGCGGCGCGGAGGCCGCGAGAGGCT
>JANPWX010000214.1:1546137-1566187 GCA_024734555.1 Trochalopteron elliotii
AGGTCCAAATTCAACAAAGCAACAACAACAGCTATGTGATATACTGGCTGTTCTCAGGGCCAGTTTTGAGGGAGGTTTTTGTCATGAGTGTGATAGACTGCTGGTCTGAGTATTAATGTGTCATAAAGTGGTTACAGTGTATAGCCTTGCACTTCAAAACCTGGAGAAGGTATTTGAATTTTTTGTGAAGATTAGGCATTTGACCTATATTTAATAGAAAAAAATCAACACAAAAAGTAATTTTTTTACAAATACTGTTTTTTTCTTAGGCAGTTTAACATTCTTGAATATAGTTTTAGGTGAGTAACATCATAATTCATGCAACATGAATGAGGCATGCTACTAGATACCAGTGGAAGAAGGTATCTAGTGCAGTTTTAAATTTCTTGACTGGTGAAGATAGACCACAAAATACTCGAGCAGTGTAGGATTAGACCCAGATATGCAGTCAGTGCCACTTTTCCATGTCACTCAGGATAGGCAAATCATGAAGGGATGAGCATGCTTTAATTCACAGCAAACTATGGGAACCTGCTTTATTGTCAGTCTGTGGTTGGGTCTGGTAGGAGGCAGAAACATAATAATCACATAAAATGGAGACTGGTTCAATTTGAAAAAAAGAAATGTTTAGATTAATTTGGTAGTTGAGCTCAGGCTCCCAAGTAGCCAATGATCACCAAATGTGGGCACTCCAGGTGTCTTCCTAGTGCCCTCTAGGGCCTATGCCACAAACCTCCATGGTAACTAATTCAGCGTATAACTGGAACAGCAAGAAGAATCCACATTAGGAGGTATGGAATCTAAATTTCATCTTTCTTCCCCTACAAGCACACAGAGCACACATGGTTGTACTTCTTGTCAAAACAAAGTCAGTATTTAAAAAAAAAGGATTATTAAATTACTTTACTTATGTGGGTAGTTGGGAAAGGTAGTGGGTAAAATATTTAGCAAAATTATTCTCCTGTTTATACATAGCACAGTCAAGTGGAGATATATAGTGGGAAATGTGTCCAATATATTAACAGCATCTCCTGCGTAATACAGTATATTTAAAAAATCATAGAGAATCCTGAAAGAAGAAGAGAATGTGGTTTTACAGCATGAATGATCTCCTAGACATGCGCAGGGACAGGAGAACAGGTGCACTTCTGAATGGGTTTAAGACAGCATTAATCATGTGGATGTTTCACAGAATAGGATAGAGAAATGTGAAGCAAAGGAGAAAAGTTCACAGAAAAGATACAAGGCGCTGTGAAGCTGAGGAATTTTAAAAAGATGTGAGAGAAAATCAGAATGCAGAAAGCACTGACCAAGTGACAGAAGATAATATGCAGTTCAAGAATGTTGCATAGCTAAAGTAAGAGATTAGAAAGCAAAGTCAAGTGTTTAGCTTTTCAGAAGGAAATGGTAGATTGTGTCAAGAAAGAAACTGCAAGACTTTTTTAAAACTTCACAAAGAGTAAAGATGTTCATTTTTTACTTTTGTTCTTCATTCCTGGATGATGGTCTGTAGCACCATCAGTTGAAGAAAGAAATTCTGCTCCAAAACCAAGTTTAAAATAGGGGATTTTTGTGAGTGTTGAGAAATCTTCTAGCAATTACTTCTAATGTTTTAGGCAGAGATAGTTAAAAAGAGCACTTCAGACTGTATAGACTATTTGAAGAATAGTCTATGTTCTCTTTTACAATTAGGTAGTGAAACACTGCTTCTGGGAACTCTAAAATAAGTATTTTCTTTTTTCAGAATTCAGAATTGGGTTGCTAATAATTTGAATCAGCATTTCAAATATACAGTGAAGGTATAACTTCATTCGAAATATAAAAATGCAATACAAAATGCCTCATTTGAGTTTTCTTAACACCTGCAGTTGAAGTTTGTGGAATATAACAGCTACTTGGGTACAACCATTAATAGATACAAGAAGCTCTTTTTCATTATGAGTCTTTTCCCCCCATGCAAATACAGACATAAATAGCTAGTTATAATGGCAAAGAACTCTCCTGCTTATTCAGTCTCTAGTCTTCAAATAGGAGACATGATTCAGTCTCATTTGCTCATACATCTCCTTTGTATCCCGTCTGCAACATAAACGTCCTTCTGCCCAAATTGACTGTACTTGTCTGGAGTTCACTGAAATGTGACAAATCTCTAACACTTTTTCAAAACTTCTCGTATCTTTTAGGCTGGTAAAAGCAGTCTCAGGCTCTAAAGAGTTTCCAGAGTGCCAGCTGAGCCTTGCACTCTATTGCTTTTTCATCCCTGCTCTCTATGTATCATTGAGATGTGTAGTACTAATGAGATCTGAAAATGCCACCTACCTGTGCTGGCAGCCACCTAAGGTAGAGGGTATGTGAAATTCTAGGGGTACAAAATCATCTCCTCACTATCTTTTAAAAGTTCTGAGTTGGTGGGAGTACTTTTAGAGCACCCAGCTGGATCAGAAACCCTATAGAGACATTTGTAACTTCACTGGAATTCAGATGTTAAACCTTTCATTGCTATTAAGGTTCAAAACAGTATGGCAGCAATACTTAAATTGCCTTGCAGCTTTTAGTGGTACGAGATCAGTTAGTTGTAGATTTTAGTGCTGTAACGCTGAATTATTTAGTGGATCATCAAGGATTTTGATACAGTTTTGGACTCGGCCTCTTGTCCCAAGGGCACTTGTATTACTGCTGTCATGCCTGTGAATTTGCTGTAAAGACACAGGCTGGGGGCATTGACCACCTCTCTAGGAAACCTGTTCAGGTGCATGACTGCACTCTTGGGAAAGAAATGCTTCCTAATGTCCAGTCTAAACCTGCCTGGCACAACTTTGACCCATCCCCCGTGTCCCATCACTGGACATCAGGGAGAAGAGATCAGCACCTGCCTCTCCACTTTTTGTCTTCGAGAAGCTGGAGAGAGCAGCAAGAGCATTATTGCTGTGTGAGCAACCCCTCATACTCCTTTTCTCCAAACTGGACAAGCCCCAAGTCCCACTGCTCCTTATAGGACATTGCTCCCAGCCCTTTCACCAGCTTTGTTGCCCTCCTCTGGACACATTCAAGGACCTTCACATCCTTCTGAAATGGTGGGGCCCAGAAATGCTCACAAGGCTTAAGGTGAGGCCAAGGTTAATGAGATAATAAATTATGCCATAAATATATGAATGCATTCATATGTGCAAGTGGGTTTTGGTGCACACACATGCAATATTTCCAAAGATTGATATATATTGGTGAGAAAAACTGACCAACAGTTAAAATCTGAACACAATAATATGAACAAAAAAGCTGAAATTGTTAAGAAAATAAGTGTTATGTGGCTAAAAAGACGTAGTCTCATAACTAAAAAAGAGAATAGCTATTGCTAAAGACCTGTCCATAAAATGGACAATGTATCAATGAAAGAACTATAAATGAAACCATTAAGGACAAAATAATCAATTTGTTGGAAGCAAGGGAAGTGAATGCAATTGTATGATTTTACTCTTAAGTAAAAATGTAGAATCATTAATAGTGAAAATCCTTGGGACAAGCACAGCACAGCTAGCTGGCCAGGGAGGAGATTGTCCTGCTCTAGTCTGTGCTGGTGTGGCCTCACCTCAAGCCCTGTGTGCAATTTTGGGTGTCACAATATAAGAAAGATAATATAAAGCTATTGGAGAGTGCCCAAAGGAGGGCTATGAGAATGGTGCAGGGCCTGGAGGGGAGCCGTGTGAGGAGCAGCTGAGATCCCTTGGTCTGCTCGGCCTGGAGAAAAGGAGACTGAGGGGAAATCTGCAGCCTCCTTGTGAGGGAAAGCAGAGTGGCAGGCCCTGATCTCTTCTCTCTGGTGACCAGTGACAGGGAATGGCCTAAAGCTATGTCAGGGAAGGTTTTAGTTGGATATTAGAGAAAGGTTCTTCACTCAGAGGTTGGTTGGATACTGGAATAGGCTCCAGATAAGTGTAAAGAGGTACTTGATCTTTGAGTACTGGTGCTAGTTCTAGCCTGCATACTTAGGGAGGTAAGCATGAAAAAAGTCAAAACCTTTTTAAATCTGGAGAAAGTTCAAAAACTCACCTTTAATCTGTGTATCGTATAGTTTGAGATTAATTCATTACAGAATCTGAATACCTTGCCAAAGCAAAGATTTGGAGATATTTGCATAGTGTTTGGAATCTCTCTCTTAAGAGAATGCCTAATCTCTCTCCAGGTCACAAGAAGGATTCTAGAAACTGTTTACAAGACTTCACTAATTGGTTTTCATCCCAGACAAGCTTCTGAATGGACAGAAACAGCTGGTTGCAATAAACATTTAGTGTCAAATTGGCTTCATCCTTAGGCTGCACTACAAGGATTACTTCAGGATCTGTGCAATCTTTATCTAATCTATACAGCAAAAGTTTGTGATGACCAGCTTCTCTGAGAATTCTGCATTCTCATACAAAACAGGAACAAGAAAAGTTCACTGTTTACTTTTGTCAAAGAATTTGCAATGAAAATTATATTTTCCATCCAAAGCTATGATGTCTTTAATTTTTCCAGCTCTGACATGGCATTAGAAGGTAAATGAAACTATCTGGACCAGTAACCACTTGTTAGTCCCTCCCTGGGCAGTGTCTATGTTTTGTTTCATTTAAAAGGCCTCCATAAATGACAAAATAGAACACAGTGGCTACAAGGTGGCACCACTATGAGAATGGTTGCTCATTAGAGCACGTTGTCAAAGGAATGATGACATCTTGATCTCCTTCAAGACCTTGGAAGCCCAAATAAAACATATGCATTAGCTGAGTGGAAGATACAGGTTTAATAATGGGGAGGATGACTGTAAGGTAAAGGCTTGTATCCAAACATTGCCCATACTGCAGGTTCCCATGTTAAACCTTAGACTGCATTTCTTTGAAATATACAGTTCTAAACTGTGAAAGATTTAATATTATAAACATGGGAATGTAATATGTTATGGATAATAAAAATAAATATAATTTGATATTGAAATTATCATTTCCCTTTTGACTCAGAACTGGGTGTGTTTGTGAATGTTTTTAATGACAGCCTGGGCAATTGCACCCTCTGGTGTGCACACAGGGTGGCCTATAAATACCTAAACTCGAGCTTGAAACAGAGGTACATGATCATTTGTGTGATAGATTCTCGAAAATGGATTTGTTTTCAAGGAAAATTGCCAATGTATCTACAACAGTAACAACTTTAGTTTATGATTTCAACGGGAATATTCTCAAATATGTTCTCCTTTCACGTCATAGGATAACACCAGTAATTCACATCATATTTCTTTGCAATAAGAGTGCAAAACTCATAGCAGTTATTGAAAAGGCTGAATTATTATTTGGAGTGTACATTAAATACTGCAGTGCACTGAAACAGAAGTATATATTTCTCAATTGCATTGTGAATGGCACTCTTCTCTCACCTTTACCTGTTTGGCAAGAATATTATGAGTATAGGTGAATGAATCTAGTTAATGAGCTTATTGTGCTCCAAAACTATGTGTGCCTATCTGTCTTGTGTTTTCAGAAAAGCTATTGTAAGTGTACAGTACAAAACCTTAGCAAACATAAAGTAGAAGTATTAAGGCTGAAATATGCTGCTTTTTTCTTTTTTGTTTAATTTTACTAAGAGTTATAAAAGTGTTGGAATGAAGGCAATACATCAGAAAAGGTGAGAAATCTTGACGTCTCCAGTCTAAGCCATGTCGTGTAGGCTGTCCAACCTCTAGCCCTTTTTTCTTACGACTTAAAAGTTCCCCAGTTTAAGCAAGCCAAACGCTACCGCTGTGGGCAGATGGTAGGGAGAACATTGCTACAAAACCTGCCACTCAAAGTGTAACAGATGACTGTAGCTACAGAAAATTGTCCCTTTGTTCATTTTGCTAATGAGTGTCCTCATTGCAGCAGGAGCCGGAATAGTTAATGAGCTGCAGTTCCCGGCCGTGGCAGGCGGTGGCGCTCGAGCTAAGGCCGCCCGGGAATGGCAAAGGGCAGAGAAAAGGCCGGGAAAGCTTTTTGTGCTTTTCTCGCCCTTTCCTTAAAACAGGACAAGATCGTGGCTGCGCTGCGATGCCGTTTCAAACTTACTCATAGGATTAATTTAAGTCTCTTTTTGTTTGTTTTATGTAAAAGTTCTCCTTCGAGCATCTGCTGTTGATGCTCAAACACAGCCAGAGCCGAACAAATACTTAAGCCTTTTAAGAGCTGTAGCAGTTACTTAAAAGGTTTTTTGACATTCTGAGGTTGTTTTGAGGTGGTTTAGAGCTGGCCACTGCCAAAGCAGAGTGTCAGCTAATTACCTAAATGTCGCATATGCTGGTTTTTTAACACCACTGCTTTCCCTGCAGGGTGTTCGGCTGTCTGCAGGATCTGGTTAAAGTTTTCAGTGCAAGCATGCACTCTCACAGTTATCTCAGAGGAATAATTTTAAATCTGATACTGCAAAACCACTGATGAAGTATTTTGCTAGAATTTATTAAAATATTGCATTATTAAAAAATACCATTCTTCTTACTCACACTTGGTCTTTAGGTAAGCTGCTACTGTTTCTTCAGTACAGGAAGGGTAACCACAAACTAATATGAATTAATTTGCAAAGCATTTGACATTTTATTTACACGATTTCTTATAAAATCAATGAAAACTTTGCAGCCAAAACTTTATGTACACTGGTAATTTCTTCTGGTAAATTGGACAAAGACAAAAAATGTCTTTTTCAAAGAAAAACAAATAGTTATGAACTATATTTTATTCATCATTACACTATATTTTAAGTTTACATGCCATTTCATAAACTTGAAAATTAATTTTTAAAGTTCTTTGAGATTTTTTGTTTGGAGTAAATTTTTTTAAACTTCATATTTTTACCAAACAATGCAAATAATATCCTGAATTTTCCTTACCAAGCAAAGTAACTGTTGTGTGTCTCCTCTTTTGTGCTAATATTTTAAATGGTTCCAGGAGTTAGTTAATATTCTGGTATTACTATAAAGATCTGTGCCAGCTCTGAAAGGTTTTCTATAATTTTAAAAGAAATATGTGGCAGTAAAATCTAGACAGCCATAAGACAATATATTCAAATGTTTTCAATAGCTTTGAAACCAACAAGAAAAAAAGAGTAGCTGTCCCAATAAGCTTCAGTTGCATAAGAAGTCTTTTCCATAATGGACGTGGCAAGATTTAAACAAAGGACACGCATAATAAAAATGTAAATGAGTTTGCTTTACTAAAACTATAACTTTAAAGTCTTTTGTTGCATGTTATCCTGGAACCTTCTTACAAGGTAATCACTGTTTGCATAGAGATTTAAACCGTAGTCTTCAATAGCATTAAACCCCTGCACGGTCTATGTGTGACAGGCATGCAAAGCCATGTTAATGTTCAGAATATGAATTGCCTCTGGGTGGCTCCGACACCAAGTAGAAAACCAACTGTGTTGATATCAGAAGGCCTGATGGACTCCATGCGGCTCCCAGCCTGAAAACTTCACCGCTTTGACATGTGATGTGCTCCTCATGACACTGGCAGCACTGTCACTGAGAAATGACACAAAGGCAACAAGCCCCCCTCCTTAGCCATGCACTTTGCAACCCCCTGGTGTTGCCTGTCCACAGTCCCTCCTGCCTGCCTAGTTACGGACAGCACTTCATAAACACGGGGGGAAGTGTGGGTGGATAGGCCCCAGCTGCCTTCCTGGACACAGCCTCCATAATAAATTGACCTGAATGATGAGGGCACACAAACAGTATGATATGCATTATTCCTGTCAATAAAATGTCCCCATGTGTTATGGGCTTTGTATATAATGTACTGCAGCCTTTCTTCTAGCGGGGACCTATTTAGAGTCTCGACTTTTTTCTATTCGTATTATGACTCTGTAATAGAATTCAGAAATTATATGATACTGTGTTGTATAATATTACACCAGCGCAGCGTATTTAAATCCCTGATTCCTTCCTTATAAGTTCAAGGCATCACAATCTTTCAGGTTGTCTTTGAAGACTATGACCATGAAAAAAAAATGCTTGAAAAAGAGAACGAGTCTTTTAAATTGCACAATGAGACCTCTCATCTTGGAAATGCTCTGAAACATGCTGAAAAACAAAAATAGTTATTAGGTAAAATTTTAAACTAATATCAGATCAAGATGATTAATTTAAAAGCGTGTAAGAAATGTCACTAAAGTTGGAACTGTTTGAGCCTCAGAACTTGTTTCTGGATTGTTGTCTTTTTCTGGTATCAAATGCTAATTTTATGTGTATTTGTAGCGAAATTCATACATACTTATTCTAATTCTAATGCATATATTTACATATTTTTAGATTATGACAAAGGAATATTTGCTGTGGCTTTTGAGACTTCTAATATTGCCTAGCAATGTGACTAGACTGCTTATTTTGTGACAGATATATACTGTAAAGTTACTGATACAGAAGAGTGCCATATGTAGATAGTTATGTTTTTAAATTATGTTCTACTATTTTATCTTTAAAATATTAAAATCTACTCTCTCCCTGCAGTAGTTTTTGAGCTTCTGCAAAAGGTACATTTCTTTCTATAATTAGTTTTGTGTTTCTGGGAAAGTTTATAACAGAATCAGTTTTTCTCAAGTAAGCTAGCACTACTTTTGATACTTGTGCTTTATTATAGTTTTTAAAAGAAGGTGTTTTTCCAGATGCAATGTACAGTCCTTACCTGCAGGATACTTCTCATATATTGCCAGAGTGAAAGATTTAATGGAGGAGTAGAAACTATGGCAACAGAATCGAATTTGTCTGTTTAGATTTGTTATGTCCATACAGGTTAGACTCAGTATCACCTTCAATAGTGGCAAGATTTATTTGATATAGACAATATTCCTCATTCCTGTTTATCATCTGATCCTATGGAGCCTCTTACCTTTTGGTAGTTTTATATGAGACAGAAAGAACCACCTGCTAAAACACTTTGTATTGAGTGTGAGGAGCAGCAAGGATGTCCAGAACCAGTACTAATGGAAAGCTGTGGGCACTCAGTCACACTTGAACTTCTTCACATCTCTGTGCCCGGGCAGCAAAACAGCAGGGAGGAGGCTGTGGATGTCAAGGGCAGTGGTGAAGGTCACAGCTCTGCCAGGACTCTGATCCCGGTGCATTCCGTGAGCTTCATGCACTGACCTGAGGCAAACATTTGGAATACATTAATGTAGGCATCTGATTTCAGGGGTTTTCTCTTTCCCCTCTTGTTTTCAGATAAGCAAGTTCAAACAATGCAATTAAAGATGGAAAGAGATGAGCAAGTGCTTCAAAGGGTTCAAAGTAATTTTAACTTTTGTAAGTTACACCCTTGGCAGAACAATAACAGTCTTGGAGTGTAGGCAATGTATACTCCAAATAATGTTAGAAAGCTGGCTTTAACTTGACTTAAATTACGTTTTGGCTTTGGTAGTGTAACTCATTGTAGAGTAATAATGAATTGGTATTCCTTGAATGAAAATTACTCTTAAAAACTGCATATTCTAAACCTCAATAAGCTACAGTAAGAGGACTGAACACTTTAATTCAAAAAGTAACACATTTGTTAAGTTTTTGAAGGCAAGGAAAGAAGATTTGTATAGTTGAATAGCTAGAAACTTCAAAAAAGAAAATTAATAATTTTTGTAACCTGTGACTTGTTAAATATTCCACTATTCCTGAACAGAGCAGTTAGCATATGTGAATTATTATTTATATGCTATCTGAGCAAAATGCTATCTGAACAAGATGTAAGAGCCAACTTTAAAAGAAAACTTTCAAGGCCAATATTTATTAATTAACAATTGATCTCATAAAAGGTTGACAGCACTCAGTGTTTTCCTGGTATAACATCTAGAGATCTACCTAGTGGACTTCCTATCTTGTGATACTTCTCAAAGGACTTTTTTCTACAGTGTATAGTTCTCATTCTGAAAGTTAGGAAATAGACACAGGACTTCTTTCTATAACAAACATTCCTTCTGTAACATATTTCCAAAATGTGTTATAGATTACTCACTTCTCTGTGATGAAACATAAGGGAAATATTGGTACTTCTATATTTGAATTCCACTATTACTAAATTCTCATGCAAATTCATGTTTTTTAAGTATAGATATATTTTTGTGGTGACTGAGGTACTGGATTTCTGAAATCATCCCTTTTGTTGCCTTTTATTATGCCTCGGATGAATATCCCTGTGACCATGTTTCCCACTCCTAAACAGTGAAACATATTTATCTTCCCAGGAGCATTGAGGGGGTAAATTCACAAAATATAAAATCAAAATTGGAATATTAATTGGTCAATCTAATGCGCTAGTCTGTCGAAGGAGGCATGTGTCTTCTGTTTAGCTTTTATCTTTTTTCTGTGGCAGGAATCCTGCTTGGGTTTGAAGACTTGTGCTCAAAAGAAAAGGCCACTCATTCCTATAATAAATGCTCCTTCTTAGTTAATTTGCAAAGTTCAAAGAGGATTTTTAAAGTACATTTTTCACCCATTCACTCACAGGAAATTTTTCCTGAAACTTACCGTCTGTTTTCTTTCCCTTCCCTTCATCTCCATACAATGGAGGGCATCGTCTAATATTTAGTATCTTCCCATATATGGCACCTCAGTCTGTGGTTTTGAGCAGCAGCACAGGTACTCTTTTCTGTGCCACTCATACGATCTGCAAGCACATATCTGTGTAAATTTGGACCACACACCTTCCTCCCTGTTGCCTCCTGCCTGTACAGGAGGCCCTTCGGAGTCACGGCACAGTCTGTCAGGTGCCAAGGTAGGTGAAATGCTATAGGAAATCTTTGGGGCAGTCCTCATAATAATTCTGATAATGAATCTAGTTATATTTCAATTCTCAAAAGAAAACCTACAATTCTTGAAGATTAACTACCTATCTTTTGAACGATGTCCTCCAGATATCCAGAATGCTCATAAATTCTTCTTTGGTGAAAAAGTTTTGATCTTAAAAAAGAGGAGCTGGGCATGAAGACATACACTGCTGCAATACCCAGCAGTTGAACATTTTATTCCAGAAAGGGAATTCACAAAGTTGATACAGGCACCAGTAGCCAGTATACACAGTATAAGGAAAAGATAAAACTTAAAAATGAGATTCAAAGCAGACACAGCCAGTCATAAGTGGCAATGAAACCTGTTGGAAGCACTTGGACTAACTAGAAATCACTGATTTATTTCTTGTAGGCGAGACTTGGAGTCTTGATCTTCGTCCTGTGTCCAGGCAGCCAGGCTGTGCACTGTCTGAGAGCATTGCCTCTCTCATCATAAGAGCATTGTAAGTGATGGAAAGGACTGAGTTTCACAAGGACTGGAACATTTGCCTAGGGCTCTGATCATTGAACTTGAGGACCTTTGAATCCATAGCTCTACATACCAATTGACTCTAGTTTACACCATGTTCCTCTTTAAAGCTGGATACAGGGAGAGCAAGCGCAGAAGAGCCATAATCTCTAGGATGCACTTTAGGATACTTGGCATAAAAGAAGACACTTTTCTATAGATCTGGTTTTTCTTTCTTTGTATTTTTGCTGAGTATTTTTGCTTGGGTTTGGTTGCAGAGCGGGGGAAGGGGGCATATTTTGTATATTGTTTTCTTGTAATTCACAGTCTAACGTAAAATGCGTAAATAATCTATCGAGCCAAAACACAGGGTTGTCCCTTTCTCATGCAGTCACAGCTTTGGTATGTCGTCAAGCTCATGCATGAGTATTCTGTATCTAGTCTCATGAATTTCATATTCTTTGTGTCCAATGGCACAGCTTGAACAGAACTGGTGGCTTATTCTCATCATAGAGGGGTAGTTAGGCTACTTTTCCATGACTTGGGATATTGTAATCAAGCCCCATAAAACTCACAGCGGCATACAATGTCGGCTGCCCTGATTTGTGGCTGAGCATTCTAGCTTCTAGGTTATTATGCTGAAGGGGAGCATTTCTCCATTTTTATGAAAGAAAATGAATGTCAGTGTTGTACTCAACATTGTCTGGTTTTAAATATGTTCAAAATGCAAATTCAGTAAGTAACAATCTCTGCTCCTGGTGACACTGGGAAATATAGATGTTTAACTGGTGAGTCCTGAGTGACAGTAGCTTTGACAGACAGCTCCAGCCCAGCAGAACCGAGGAAGCTTTGCCATGCAGTGTAACTGTTTAAAGGAGTTTGATCCTGGAACTTCTAAAGAATTGGTAAAGAATTTTGTGTAAATTGCTCTTTAGGCACAATCCTTTGTCCTGGGTGAGAAGAGATGTGTAATTTGCCTGACAATGTTTGTCTCACAGGAGCGTGTTAGAACTTACTGCAGATGATACAGACATCTGCTGATCTTTGTACCATGTACAACACAACAGTGGAATTGCTCCTGCAGCCCCAAACTGCCACTGCTGTCTGGATGGAACAGGTTTCCATAAATTTCTGAGGGTTTAGGTCACTGAAGTCTCTTTCTTATGATTTCACCATTTTTCTGCTTCTTGTGACATCACACTCTACTCTGCTTTATATATGTGACTCTTGTGACATTATTGAACTCCACATTGAAGTATGTAGCTCTAAGCGAAGACATCTTAGCAGCGTTAGCAGTTATCACACAAATAAATGTTTGTCTGTGTGTCAAGGTTTAAACCCAGCCAGAATCTAAGTAACTGTAGTCTCTTTATCAGGGAGAGTGGCCTTTGAAATGGTTTTTAAAAATTTATGCCTGTTTGTAGTATGAAATCCAACACTATTTCTCACATATATGTATTTTAGTTGATTGAAATTCAAGTCAGAACTTGAAAATGAAAGCTCATCAGCTAAAAATCTGGTAAGATTCTGGTGTATACATTTTTGTTTGTAACCATCATTTATTACTGCAAGTCTAAAAAAATATGCAAAAGTCTTTTGATATCCCATAGATTCAATAAATTGATTTTAAAAGTAGGAAAGCTATATTACATGTGAAAAAAGACAGCAAAAATACATTACAGGGTTTGGTTTTTTTCTTACCATTTTCTGAAAGGATCAGAGGTAAACATTATTACTGGAAATATTTTTTAAAAAAACCTCTACTATTTTGGTTTAGGAGGACTTGGAAAATATTTAATAAATGCAACATTATTTGAAAGGGCTCACTGCTGCTGTTTGCAAATGTCATCGACAATGATGCAGAGTTTTGTCTTAAAATATTTTTGTATTCTGCATTAGTCTCATAAGAACACTGCCTTTTATTTTCTTTTTACATGATCCAGGAACTTTCCAGACGGCTGGTCCTTTATTTTGCCATTTGACTTTTTTTTCCCCCAGCCTGATTTCGTACTGGCTTTCACACTGATCACTGCTAGTACGTCTTTGTTACAGTAAACTGACTGGGTTTATTATAATAAAAAATAAAACACAGCTTGACTTGCAATCTAAATGTGCTGGAAAAGAATATGATACTGTTTAGAAGAGAAAAGGTTGTGAATAGAAAAACAGTACCACTTCAGTTATTTAAACATTTGCTTTTCTGCAGCTTGTCAAACTTTGTGCCAAGTCATAGCTGCTTTACTTTGTTTTGTTAATCTCAGCACCATGTGTCTTGGGCTTTTTTAGTAGAGAACCAATCCTGCAGTACTTACTCAGTTTTCAGTTTCAGTGAGTCTGGGTAAGTACTGTAGGACTGCATTTTTTGTTAAATTGGGGGGAAGAAACCAAAGTATAATGCTGTACAGTAGATCTTCTGAAAGAGTTTGTGGAAGTTAAAAAATCCTACAAAGTAAGTTGCATGTCAAATAAATTCTAGTAAGCACCTTCATAACAAAAATAGTTTATAATTCTCATCACATTTTAAGAAAATTTCTTTGACTTGAAGGTGTAGCAGGACTGTATTAAATAGGAAATAATAAATAAAATATTTTAAAATATTGTAAATTTTTTTGTCTAAAGTCAGGCCAGAGTATAGACTTTGCTGTTTCAGGGAAAATATTTTTGGATAAGAATCTGTCAGCATAGAATCCTAGTTAGTTCTAAAAATTACAGCCTGATTGGTATATTTACCAAAAGCATTTGAAGGTGTTAAGGTGTTTTAACTGAGGGTTGATTTGCCTTCATCATGTGTTTCTGAAGTGATATGTAACATGAAAACAGCTCAGACACATTTCTGGATCATCTCGATGCACGTAGAAAAATAATCTTAGGTCACAAATTGTGTTGTGATAATTCTAGAAATCCCAGTGAGACCTTTAACATCAAAGCTTCAGCAGTCAGGTTTGATATAATCTAGACATTGGGAAGCTTTTATTAATTGAAGAGAAAAATAACTTCTCAGAATAAAAATTGTTTTTAAACTATATATTTATTATTAGGCACTCTAGTTTATTATTGATCCAGACTTAGTTCAAGATTTTATCTGGAAATGCTTCTTCTAAGGGGCTGTTCTTGGGTGAATTAGGCAAACGTTTCTCTGCGCAGGTGCAGTAATTGTCTGAGTGCACAGGGGTCCAGCCTTTGCAAAGGCAGTTGAGTGAGCTTTAGTCTCACTCTTTTCTCTCCTCCTAATTCTAAAATCAAGCATACAGTAGTCAAATATCTAGGACATATTTTGGAGTCTGCTTCTGAGGTCCCCAAAACAGAGAGTGTTCACAACTGACAGTGAAAAGTGATGAAGATACCTTGACTGATTGCAACCCCTAATCTTATTTAGCATTAAATTTTTGGGACCTTATTTTGTCATTGCATATTATCAAACAGGTCAGTATCAAGCGCAGCAGTAATGCAGCTAAATCAAGTAAGTCTGAGCAGTAATGTGCAGAGTGGATGGGAAATATTACTGAGCAGGGAATGCTGCTCCTCTGGAAAGCAGCAAGGAAGGAGAAGGCTCAATGAGAACTTAAAAGCTTTGCTCTCTGGGGCTTCTTGTTGGTACTCTGAGTGCATACAAATGTGTAAAAGAAAGCTGGACAAGCAAGAGAATAAAAATGCTCTCAGTGGACACAGTGCTCATGAAGGATGAAGTTCAAACATAAAAATTAATATGTCAGTAGGGCTGAATCTGAAAATATAAATCCTGGAATGTGTAATTGGAATAAAACATTTGTGCTCTCAGTGTTAGATTAACATTTAAAAATTAACAATTACAAAACAGAATCAGGAACAAAGTACTGAATATTCAAACAAGAGTAAAATCCTGGAAAAATCCTATGGGGAAAAGTATCAATTGATTAAATGTTCCCCTTTTGTTGTCTTTAATGATTCTATCAATATTCTGTTTCATTTAATTGGAGATAGACAATACTGTTGGTTTCCCATCATCTGAGTAGTACAAATCCATAAGCAATGCTGAGCACTACACTGGCTGCTGGCTTTGTTACAACTCAGCACAAGCCAGGAGCTGCTGTCACTTTCTAATGTTGTTGACAGTCCCAGCTCATATTCAACAGCATTTTCAAAGAAAAAGAGTGCATATTTTTCCTCTAGTTATTATGATGTCCCCAAATGGTGAGCTGAATAACAGTTTTCCACTGGCGTAGATCCAAGTGCTAATACAATTAGCTTTATATCTGAAAAAAAGTCCTACACGTTTTGAATACACTTATTCACAGATTACTTCTTTGTTACTCATTTTAATATAATTTTCAGATAAACCGTAATGGTGGCTAATATTAAACTTTTTGCAAAGGTTTCTGGCCATAGTTATGTTCATATTTCTTGGTGGTTTCTTTTAGCAGCAGAGGGAGAAGAGAGAAGATGACCAGGGAAAAGTGCAAGGTGTCCTGGGTGTGACACAGAAATAATGCCATTAAAGTTAACTCATAAGGAAAACATAGATTTTATTACTTAATATTGCAAAGTGCTGTGCCAGTGTTATACCTCTATTTAATTTGTCTTAGTCTAGTTTTTCTTTTTCCACCAGTTTCTCTTAAGCCTGTGTTTGTGTTTTCTGAGTACGTGAGTATGAGTATTATGTAAGTAATTAAATTCTTTCCTTACATCAAAAGAAAAAAGCAGTCTACTGTCTTCACAATCGTACTTTTTTAAACAGCCTTTTTTTCCATTTAATCTAAATGGAGTTGAGTAACATCACTACTAGACTAAGTCCTTACCTTCTGCCTCTTTGAACATGTACTCCCTGATCTTTGCCCTTTGAACTAGAGAGAAGAGCATGGCAGATCACAGGGTGATGGTCTGGTGGTGGTCATGATATTTAACAGCTACATTTATTGTGTGAGTGTCTCTCTGGGGTTGTTTGTCTGACATCAGTTCAACTTGCAAGGTAGGAGTCTGATGGATTTATTACTGCTATACCTCACAGATAGCTAAAAATACTGGAAAATATTAAACAGTCCTCAAATCCTAATTTTTCCACAGGAAACAATGCTTTACCAAAAATACACAACTACATGAATCACAGGGCCAGATAACCAGAATGGTTGCTGTTTGCCTTTACACCAATATATTTCATAACCAAAAGCAGCACAAATCCTGCCTTAGTGCCATAGTATTGCAGAAGACCAGCAGTTTACTGAGCTGTGGTAGTGCCTTCACACAACAAGTTTTAAGAAAAGGTAGTCCAGGTATTGAATAAGCTTTTCTTTCTGAAGCTTAAGCTGGGAATCTTATTTGTTCTCGTATGAAAAATATTTCCTCTACTTCATTGAGATTAACTGAGTAGGATGTGATCCTGTAGGGACCATGGAGAAAGAAGTTGCTAGGGCATTTGGTACAGCTGGCATCTGAATAATTAATAATTACCAGAAAAAATCCTGTGTGGCACCTACATGGTGTCAGGAGGCTCTTGAAGAATTACTGATACTGTCACAGAGGTTCTATAGTTCCTCTGTGGTTTTATACCTGATGTGAGGTATGGTTCCTTACTCTTGCACTTCACGTGTTCCAGACTTCAAGGCACAATAATACCTATGTAATGAATATATACAGCTGAAGAAAATCGGACAAACATATATATATATATATATATAAAGTGATCTTACTGTGTTATGGCTGTCAGTAATCAGGATATTAAGAATTCATTGAACTATCTTGAAAATAAAGATTATTGCAAACCAAGAAGTGTTATTGGAATATAGAAGAGTGCAAGCAAAGTATACATGATTACAAAATAATTTTAAGATGGTTTTTATGCTTAGTGTAATTTTCAAAAGCCTGCAATAATCTATCACTGAAACACTTCAAAATATGCTCACAAAACAGTTCATTTTAGGAAATTTATTTGTCCTCTATTATATTCTAATTTCATTTAAAATGGCATGTGAGGCAACCCCAGCAACAGTGGTCTAGATGGTTATATAATCAAATTAAATGTCTCTGAGTTATTCTTGACATTTAGGGATTAAAACTCCACTTTTCCTTTTTTCAAGCTGAATAATCAAAAACACTTCTTTGATTTACTGACACAAAGCACGGTCTGCTTGACATAAGTCATCTTCCCTTTTCAAATGCTTACTAATGTAAGTCCTCCTGCATGCTTCCCAACTTCAGGATACTTCAAGTAAAGAACCTGTGAAAGAAATAAGGGAAATTTTTTTACCATTTAAAAAGCATTTGAATGTTTTCCTTTTAAAAGTGCTCATTCTTCCTTCAAAAGAATGATGGATCTATTACAATTTTCATTAATTATTTGAGGTATTTAAAGACTCGCTCTTCTATGAGGTCTCTAAATGTGATCATAAACAAATAAAAATACAATTTGTCATCTATTCATACTGCTACATTCTGTCATTTACCAAAGGTATGGGTACAGTTAAGCTGTTTGGATTTCTCTTCTGTTGTGAATTGTATTTTAATCATTTTAGAAAGTATTTGCCTGGAAAATATCTTTGTGTGCATATAAATATGTGTATATATGTGTGTATATATATATACGTGTATATACATATGTGTGTGTGAGTGGTGTGTATATATATTTCTGGACTTTTTCTAACTGTTTCAGAATATTTTTATTACATCAGAATAAAAGTACAAAAACAATCGATTTTTAAAATTGTTTGTATTATCCTTAAAGTTATGTTGAATTTGTATTTCACAATGCTTTTATTTGAGTAAAGGGTTATTAATATCCCTGATCTTCCTGAAACTTCAAATAATAGGAAAAAACAACTAAGGAAACGCTTAGAAGTTGATATCTAAATCAATGTGCTAATCAGCCTCACTTTTTGAGGCTGGATTTCCTTCAATAGTTATTTGACAAATCCCATTAATTATAGTTAGATTTGGAAATCTATGGCATGTGGTGAGAACAAGCCATATGCTGAGATAAACTGAACTACAGCACATCCAGGTTAGTTGAAGTATGTGTGATCTTGGGAAGTGGTACTTGATTGTATTAAAACAAAAAGTTTGTATACTGTTATTAATTATCTATTTGTTACTTAGGCTTGTGGCTCAAAACATTGTAGCCACAGAGGAATACCCATTATTGAAAAAATTTATTCATGTTCTTATTTAATGGATTTTGTGTCAGTTAAGTATTGTTTTGACACTTACCCAGATTCCTACTTGCCCTAATTCTATATTCATACAGTATAATCTCACCAGAAACAACATAAAATCTCAATCTCAGTAGAAACAACACAAAATTTTGATGAAAAATCGGCCTCCACACTAGCTAAAAAATCTTTCTCAGCCCTTTTAAGGACTGGTCTTCACTTTGATTCTAGTGCAACTTGATAAAATAAGAATTACAGTTTTTCCACTTTTCTGTTAGGTATCAGTTTTGTGGTTGCAGATGTTCTTTTTAGAGCTGTGTGGTTTTGTCTTGATACTGAACAACACTGCAACGATCCTGCAAGAGAGAAGATGACTCCTTGTCCTCCACACACCCTTCTAAAAAGTACAAAGCATAATTATTCCCTGCAGGCTCTTAACAAGAGGATAAAGGCTCAGACCTGAGCACTCCTAACTGGCCATGGCAGGGGGATGTGTGGAGTGTCCATCCCACTCCCTGCCCCACGATCCTGGGGGATGGAGCCTCCCAGACACCGGGAGACTTTGGCATGGCCTGAAGGGCTTTCAACATACAATGAGCTGTTAATGGGTAGAACAGTAAATTATAGGGTGAGGGTTTGCTCTGTGGTTTGGGGGTTTTAATTTTTGAATGTGGGTTTGAAGGAGCACACAACAGCACATTCAATAACATTCAACTACTTTTCAATTACTATTCAATTACTATTCAATTACTATTAAGTACACATACAGTGTTAGCTGATCTTTTACACTGTTTGTACTGTTGCAGGTTTGGTTGTGTAATTTTTTTTACAGATGGAGCAGGAGACACCTGCATTCACCTCTATACATTTTTATGTATCTAGATAGGGATTATATTTACACTGGAAAATCCATTTTGGTATAGATTAAGATTTTGAAAATGATAGGATATCTGTTTATCCTCTGTTTCAGTGGTAACCAATGACTGCATAATGCACTGTTGATAAAAAGGGAGATATAAACAGTAAGAAAGAGTGTTTATTACAGCACCTAGGAGACTAGAGATGGAAACATAAACTGGATCATTTTAGCTAGTCTCATCAAAGGGGAGAATTTTCTTAGTGAGTGGGTTTCTTTAGAGTAATAGTTCATATCCAAACAATATCATGATGGGAAGGGTGTAATAGTAGAACAGAAATAGTGTCATGACTAGTGAAATTGCCACATTTCTCCCAAAATCTGTTTCATGACCTCATGTGTTGTATTTGTAGTTCAATTTCTTCCATTCCATTTTCTAACTTCCTTAAATTCAACCCTCAGCTCCTAATATTTAATACATACTGAATGGTTTCCTTCCTCAGTATTTATATTCTTCAAGGTTGTCTCCTTGTTATCATAAAACCTTAGAATAATACTATAAGTAATGGAAAATAGTATTTATTATGATTGAAATCATGTCATAGTACTGTTGAAGATAATATAGTTGGCTACAAATTTGCCGAATCTTTCTGGACTTAAGTAGACTAAAAGGAGTCAATTTGAATTGCGAGTAACTACTTCCAAAAAAGAGAACATTAACCTATATATGTTCTCCTTTCCTTTCCTTTCCTTTCCTTTCCTTTCCTTTCCTTTCCTTTCCTTTCCTTTCCTTTCCTTTCCTTT
>JANPWX010000214.1:1566560-1591047 GCA_024734555.1 Trochalopteron elliotii
CGATCTCTGAGCTTGTCTATAAAGCCATGGTATCTTCATCTCTCCAGCCTTTGTGGCTGTTCAGCCAATGGGGTTTTATTTTAGAGCTCTTCAGGCAATTAGAAGTCTTGTTGAGGAAATCTAGTCTCTTTGAAATGTGGTAATAATATTTCTGTAACATGAGGGGTTTTTTGTGCTGAGTCAAGCAGCATATGTTGTTTTTCAAACTTTCACCTTTCAAGATGAAAATGAGTTTGGAAGGAGGGAGAAATGTTATCTAAAGGTTGGTTGCCAATGCCCTTCCCTACCCAGAAAGTTACAGCTCCAGTGTCTGAATGGATGAAAAGTTTAGCAAACATGAAAAGCTTTAGTTATTAGATTCTGATCATGCATATTTTGTCAAAAATTAATTTCATGTTTGATTATATATCTGAAATATATGAAAGGTCTTCCCTGAAATGTAACTCTTATAATCACCACGGTAATACAGAATATCCTAACTTATGCTAGAATAGCTCAATTTTCTTACTTTTGGAATCTGTTCAATGGATTCCTATTTTGGTTTCCAGGAAGTAAGGTTTAGATGAAGGTTCAGTTCTTTTACATTGCCTGAGGTCCTGAGGTGCTGTCACCATGCTGAAACACCATCTAAGTAATTGCTTCCTATGCCAAACAGGTGGGTAAGGCTAGTCTGTACTGAGTGTGTCAAGCAAATTTAAGTAATGAAATGTGGTATTTTTGCAAACTATTCGTTTTCAAAAAACATAATCTCGTAATCCCTGCTACATGAAACCTTACATAGGGAGAAGAGTACATAGTTATGTGCTGGGAACACTTCATTAATGGCACAGAGAAAGGATTTCCTGTAGAACAGATGGCACTTGTAGTGTCAACCAAAGCGTTCATCTAAACTAGCATTGTCTGGAACCAAATGCCCTCGGGCAAGGATCCGACCCAGTTGTGGGGAGGCACCAAGCATTCCTGACAGATGGCCCTGTGCTGGGGCAGCCCAAAGACCACGCACATGTACCAGGGGTGGCTGCTGAGAGCTGAAGCTCATGGTGGAAAATTCTCAGTAGGCTTGAGCTTGTGGGGTGTCCTGCTCTGAACAGCACTATGTGAGAAAAACAAAGGCATGACAGCTTAAATCAAATGTAAGGAAGAAGGCAGTAGTTTCACAGCCCTTCACCCAGGTTTGTTGATACATCAATAGTAGGCAGAAACCTCTTTTGTTAGCTTCAGTCAACCGCAGGAGGACCTAAAATTTAGTTCATCATTCTGCAGTGGAGCAGAATGAGTAACAATAATAAATACATTTAGAATTATACACTCCAAACTTTTGGAAAACAAAAATTTGAACACTCTAATATTTTTTACCTTGACGTTTAGTGTTTCCTTTCACTTTTATATAAAATCTGAATAAAATCTTATTTAAGCCTGACTAAGGTTTTAAAGCTGAAGGACAGACTTTAAGGACTTTTCAGATCAAGAAATTGATCAAGGCTGCTTCTGTATTAAGAATACGCTGGAGACACCCTTGAAAAGGGGCAAGAGTCTCACTTGTCGTCAAAAGTTGAATTTTAATCCAGTTTAGAGTTGCTTTCCACATCTGAAAAGGTATTTGCTCTTCTTTTCAGGCAGGAAAAGCATAGTTTTGAGAGATAGATATGACAACAGAGACTTCAGGGGACCAAATAGAAGCAGAGAAGAAAGAATATCAAAACACAGAAGTGGCTGAAGTGATCTAATGAGAAACATGATAATTATTTGCAACAAGGAAAAGAAGTAAGATGGAAAAACATAATGGAGAGAATTTATTTGTTTGAAACATTTATATGTTTAAAATTGATGTAACTGCCCTTAGTTTTAAATTGGGGGGGGTTTACCATTTTTTCACAAATATTATAAGAAGCGTAAGTGTAACTGTCCTTCACTCCTGTTGACTGTCATACCAAGCTGGAGTTCAGAACTGCCTCTGCTTCCTCACAGAACCATCCCAAGACCTGAGGATCTTCAAATTGTGGAAAGTCTTTAGATATGGTCTTTTCTACTCTCTTGTGTCCTAGCAGTCAGTGAGGATACCAGTAAGGGCTACAGAAGCCCTGTTATGCTTCTATATCAAGCAGGTGGAAATCAAATCTTGTGACTTTTGAGCTGCTTTGGTCCATTATCCCATGGTTTGAATTCCAGCCCATTTTGTGTACCACTGCAATAAGCCTGATTCTGCTTTTGCAAACTCTCCTTTTACCCAGATATGTTGACACTGAAATCCAAGTTGCTACATCAGTATGAAATTCCTCTGTTGTAAAGAGAATTTGACCATGTGGTTGGTTTTGCAGTCATTAGTAAGAATGAATATTTACAGTGAATTTCATGTGAGATTTCTTTTCTTTATTTTAAAAGCCCTGATACTGCAATGTATCTCCAACATTATCTGCTCTTTAACTCTGGTGTTTACACCTCTGAATGAGCCACATAGCTACCAGCGTGTGTATGTGAGAGAAAGCGGAATGCATCTGCAGCTGAAAAAACAAAATGAGGACCTGACCTGGATAGAGCTAGGACTTCATACAAAGCATGCCTGAAAACTTGGAAGTTCTGTTCAAACAGGTGGGTGGATGGTATATTTGATTTACCAGGTTCATGTCCGTGTTCATGAGACCTGTGGAAATGTAACAAGGGAGGGAATATGTTTGTGTGGGGTGTGGAGGAGATGGCTGGGGAGAGGACACAACAAACATTTCATCTTTGGGTTTTTTTCAGATTTTGTCTGTTCTGTGTAGAATATAATTCTCAGTTGGAAAAGTTATATATATGACACTCTGCAGAGAGATAGTGGAAGGTTTGATGTCGTTTGGTTACTTACAGATTTTTGATACAGTGTGCCTCATCAATGGTGCTTTCTTTTCCCGAATAATAAACATCTTACAGGAAATTAAAAGAGGTTTGTGTTATTTGTCAGTTTTCATGACTGCAAGGAAGTTATAATGACCAGCCTGCCAATGCCAAGTGGAACTGAAAGTATAATGACCAAGGAGAAAAGAAAATTGGAAAAGAGACACCTTATAAGACAGAAATATCTTTAAAAAAGATGGAAAAACTTACTGTCAAGGTGGTGCCCAGCAACAGGAAAAGGGACAATGGGAACAAATTGAAACACAGAATGATCCATCTGAATGTGAGGAAAAACTTCTGTACTGTGGGGGTGGCAGAGCACAGGAATTGGTTGCCCAGAGAGGTTGTGGAGTCTCCCTTACTGGAGATGTTCAAAACCCACGTGGATGCAATCCTGTGCAACATGTTCCAGGTGAACCTACTATAGCTCCAGAGGTCCCAACTTCCTGTGATTCTGTTTAGATATATATTTTATATATATTTACATATGGACCTTTCTAAAGGCTAGGGATCTCACAGAACTATGACATCTTACGTGTTTTAATTGCTAAAGTAGTACCAACCATTTACATAGCAGCTTTATCCCAGGACCATTCAGGAATCCTCATGCCATTTCTGTGAAGTAGGAATCAGCTTCCAGAAAAGGAGGATGAAGATCCAAAGCCACACAGGATATGAGTGAGTTTTATGTCAGGATGCTCTGTGGGCACCTGTCCATCCAAGCACTCAGACTGGAAATGTGCTACAGCTCCCTTCTACTCTGTGCACCTGGATTTTCCTAGTGCTGACCTGGGGCTGATCTGAGTCAGAGCATCCACACAAAACCAAGATTAGGAAGGATTCATGGTCTCCAAGTATAGACGTAATTTTGAAAATCAGAGTTAGGTCTGGGTCAGGAGTTCATTTCTTTGTTCTGTTCAAATGGCCATACACCTTCTGCTGAGCGTTGGTTTTGCCAGGGGGAATTTGTGACAAGAGGTCTTCAGTTCTCATCTATTTAAAGCAATAGCAATTTTACCATTGATAGCAGCAAGATTGCATTTAATTACCCACAACACTGTTTTTCTTATAGCGGCCAAAATCTTGCCTGTTGAAATCCTTGGAAACAAAACAAAACATAAATAAAAACAAAAAAGCAACCAAATAAAAAAATTCAACTTCCAATCACCGACTTAGGTTACAAAACCATTCCATTTTTAACAGGATATTGGAAAAATCTAGCAACCCCAAAAAGGGAATACTTTTTCCAAGAATAGCATTGTGTATGATCAAAATTTCCTATTTGTTTTTGCATAGTTGGCAAAGAAAATAACCAGTGTTTTAGTTACGTTCAGATAACAGGCTTGGTACCTGAGCAGCAACCTGGTAAGACAAGCCTGACTGCTGAAATGAAGAAACTCAAGAAACATAAAAGTCAGCAAAAGCAAACCACAGAAAGGTAGTGGCCAGAACTTCTAAGCTGCTCTTCTAAGACATTTAACTCTGTGATGATTTAACTTGTTCTATTTGCACTCTTTTTTTCTATCTTAGAAAGGAATCTGAGCAAAATAATACAATATTAAAAAGAAATTTCAAATTTTATAAAACAGGTTTAGTATTACTGCATTGATAAAATACTTCAAGCCTACTGATTATGCAAATTATATTTATGGAAATTAAGGTAATTATATACATTATTCAGCTACCTACTCATTAGCTTTTGAGAATGTAATAGGTAGGCTTAAAAGATTGGAATTAAATATTAATGAACTGAACAATATACTGTTAAACTGCTTGTAACAATGATAAGCATTTCAGACAGGTAATGTTGTAGACTGTGGTAATAGTACTCAGAGTTCTTAAAAGCAGGAGTTGTTTTGTGTGCTGTTAAACTGTATCTTTTTTACATCTTTCTTATATCAGTCTTGAATGAGCTTTTAATCTGATGATGCTTTTTTTACCCTATCTGTTTGTCTTCTTTTCTAATGCCTCTCTTTCACAGAATTCTTTTTTATCTCCCTTGTTCCATACTTCATCATTTTCTGTCATTACACTTTCTCTATCCCAGAACCTCAGTGCTTTCGTCTGTTTTTCATGTGATGACTCTTCTCCTATTTGCACACGTTTTTACTCAGCCACTTTCCTTCTCTAAAATATTCATATTCACTCCCTATGTTCTGAAACATTTTAGCTGAAAATTGCTGATTGTCAAAACCCACAAATTCCCTCTGATCATTGTAGAGATTGGATGAGAAATGTAGTGCTTCTAGGTCACACAGCTCCAGCACAACTACTGAGGACAGCTCTCTGATTTGCTGTGAAGACTGAAAGCCTTGGCCATCTGTGAATTCCCTTGGTTTACAACTGGTCCCATTGTAAGTCTTGCCTGTTGAAAGAGCTTTATGCCATTCCCTAGGCAAGTAGCACTTGGATAGTCAGGTGTGCTAGGACTACACCTATACTATCAGTTTTTAATGGTTTGGATGCTTGCATTAATCCTTGGGTCTTTGTTCTCTGCCAGCCTCAATGTGTCTCTATTGCTTCATTCATGTTATGTTCTCAAAGAGAGCAGCCAGATTCTGAAGACAAAACTGCAGTGCTGGTTTGTTCCCTGTACAAGTACAAAAGAGACACATCCCCAGGTAACATCAGGCCACATCTCTGAACATGCACAGGATGTGTTTGGCACCATGCTATGGAAACCCCTCTCTCACAGGACACAACAGAGCCCAGTGCTATCTCAGGTAGTCCCACAGACTATCTGAAATCCACTCATATCCCACGGGACCCAGCCTGTCCCAGTATGAAAGCAACCACTCTTGTTGCTGGTACTCATTGGTGTGCACAACAAGTCATGTGGCATATCTTATGGCTGTGATTTCCCCCCTGCAGCAAAGCATTTCAGAGGTGTGTGTCTTATGTGGTGCATGCAGCATCCTTATTGTCAGAGAAATGTGCAGGATTTACTAAGACAGAATGCCACAGCACACAGATAGAGGGGAAAGCTCAGGAGCCTCTATTCTAACAAGGGCTGTCAGAGCTTCCAGGGTCCCTACCGTGAACCTGGGAACTAGGGTCTGAAATCTCCAGGATAAGATGTGGAAGCTGAAGGGTTTACAACCTGCTGAAGGCAGTTTACATGTGACTGGTATCTGGAATGGCAGAATAGGAGAGCTTGAGTAAACACCACATTAGTTAGTTCAATATGTTCTTGTTGGTGTCTTTGCCACTGTTGTAGGGATGAATCAGACAAATGTTAACTTCAGATATATGGAGTCCTGAAAAATCTGTTTAATCATGTAAACAGTACATTTCATTCTTTCCAGGATTTTTTTTTTCAGAAATTCAAGTTTATTTCAAATTTATCTGGGCTGATACTGAACTTTATTGAACAATATTTCCCACCTACTGCATATTCTGCTGTATTTCAGACAGTTCTTTTCCTTTCTTTTTTAATCTCCACAACACAAATCAAAGGTGTGGGAATGCAGCAATTCCTGTCCTACAAATGGAGAACTGCAACGAAGACACATCCATTGCACAGCAAACTCTCTGTATTGAACTTTGTGCTTATTTCATTTGATCCAGCATCTCTAAGGTCAATGGATGGTTTCTCAGTAAATTCAGTGTTCATTGAAATCGGCCCTAAGTTATCTTCTCATGTGAGAATGGTGAGAATACACTATATTGTTGATTATATAATGGTAATGTTATCAGTGTTTTTACTAGCAATGCAAGTCTCTTCAGAAAAATAAAGTTCTATTGTTCTTGTCAGGTCTACTTCAATGAGTGTACACTCTCTTACCTGAATAGGTAGGTCTTTTTTAACACAGACCATTAAAATTTTTGTTTAATTAAGAGACAAATGTGTAATTTTATACATAGGTAATGTACAATTTAATAGAAATAGAATAATGTTCATGAAAAGCCAATAAATAGACTAATGAATCGACTATCGGAACATCCTTGTTTTTACTTCACTTTTTTTCCAATAGTTAAAGAATCAGGCAAATTATTTTTTCCTTGACAGCATGACTATCTGGGCAACAGATATTCCTCTGATTTTAGCCTGTATATTGTTATAATTTCATTATACTGATTAAAAAAAAAACACCAAAAAACCCTATAAAATATGTGAGCCCTCTTGTGGCCAGAATATCTTCTATGTGTCTTATGAAGTCATCAAAAAACTATGTGGCCTGATGAAGTAACTGCCTCAAAATATCTAGAGAACACGAAGTGTAAATTTTTTTAGTTAATACTTCTAATGTCAGTTCTCTTCCATTTTTTCTAACAATGAAATACACTTAGTTTTTCTTTTATATCTTTCTCAATTCACTTTTTGTGGCTAAAATGCCCAGGAACTTCTGGTTTTCTAACGGTTTTTTACTTTAAAGTCTTCATATGTATCAATTATTTCAGTCACATAGGACCAAATATGACCACGAATCAGAGCTGTCTTTATTTACTACTGATCTGGAGCTGAACTCTGAAGTGATTTTGAGGTGGAAGAGAGTTTATTTCATTGCCACTCATCATTCTTCCCTCATGAATTCAAGATAAAACATGCCAGATGATCCAAACTACATATTCTTATTTAAGAAAAATTCTTACCACCTGATACAATATTTTTCATGTTTTTGAGGGGTTTTTGCTTCAGTTCATTAAAAAGACCTGTTTCTGCAGTGTAATACATTTCTTTGAAAAGAAAGAGGAAGAATTTTACAGCTGTTCAAATTAACGCATGAACTGGGCCTTGAGAAATTAGGTAGTAATTTTCATTGATTAGATAAAATATCAGCACTCTGTGGTTAAAGTTGTAGTAAATTTGCAGACAGAAAAGGGATGGTATTTTAAGTTCAAACTCTGTGTTCTACTCTTCACAGATTTTTCCACTGCGTAAGGTCTGTTACTGTGCTCAGATATTTAATGTACCCTAATAATGGCATTTTAATATGTATATGTCCTGAACATTTACCGACTATTTGTTTTAATTCTGCTGATGGCATTTGCTTAGTTATTTCCCTGAGGCTTGAGAAGAGACCAGAAACAAACTTTTTCTTGTAACTTGCTATTTTAAAGTTCCACTGGAGAGTCTTGGTTGCAATGCCTTAATCTTCTTCTGTATCAGTGTTTATGGTACTTGTGTACAATTATTTATTTATGACTTGATATATTTTTATATATGTTCAAGAAATGCAAACAGTCAGCACATCTGTTTGTATTTTTCTGCTTTATTCTGGTATTTTATTTTTGGTTTCCTGTATTTTTATTTGCTTCTATCACAATCATTTTAGTAGTCTGGAATCAGATTAAAACTGGAGTGTATTTTTAGTTCTTGCTCTGTTACTCTGTATCTATTTTTTCCCTAAGAAATGTAGCATACAATTATATAGCAAAAGAAATTCCATATTCACAAACATAACAGGTGTTCATTGTTGTAATTATTATCACTGCATCCTTGGTACAAATTCTTAAGAAACTCTTTGCCAAAGGTCACTGTAGAATGAACAGAAATTAAGACTTCTGCTACCTGATACCCCAGAGAGATTATATGCACAGGAAATATGCAGGAGTCTGTAGAAAACATGTCAGGGAAGAGGCAAAGATTAGTGAATTAAGTAAGGAGGGGGAAAAGCAAAACCTCACACTCCTTAATGGTGAAATTAGGTAAGTTTCTCATTTTCAAAATTTGGAGGAATGCAGATATTAATTAGACAGAGCAGTGGATAATAATTCATAGGTTGATTGATTTCTTTCATGAAGAGAAATTCAGCTGCAGGACTTTTTGACCAGAGTCACTTCTCATATGAGATATGTTGAGGCTACCAAGAGCTGAGATGCTCCATCTATATTTAAGAGTATCTTATATTTACAGCTCTGAAGAGAATATCAATCAAATGTACATTTCATTGCAGTTACTTTGATATTTTGGGAACTCTATGTCAGTATGGTTTTAGATATGTATTTTAATTCTTAAGAATGATGCTAAGCTAAGGTAGGTTACTTTAATATGAAAATCTTTTCCACCTGCATGTGGTTAAGAGTGACATTTTTCATGAAAAAAACCTGCAGTACCAGTTACTAAGCACTTAAATGTGCATGTCTCAGTGAGACTGTAAGCAAAGACAAGGCAACTGATTTGTTTTATTTAATGTTTCTTTCTGTCAAAAAAAACCTTTTTAATGCATCAAGATACAGAAGCTTGCTCATGCCATATGACAATGGAAATTATAAAACAGTGAGTCCAACAGAGGCAGATTGTTAAAGCTGGGCATGCTCAGCTGCATGCAGTAAAATATTGTGTACATCATTTGTGTGTACAAATTGCACAGAAATTGGGCTGTGGCTGGGTAAACAAGACATCCTTCTGCAGTATATGAATGAATCATAGGATCATAGAATGGTTTGGCTTGGAAGGGACTTTAAAGATCATCTAGTTCCAGCCACCCTGTTATGGACAGGGACATGATTGCCCAAAGACCCATCCAAAGACCCCGCTCTATGTACTTGAAAGGCCGCAGTGAAGAAGGCTGGAGCCTTCTCCTCCCCAAGTTGGACAATCCCACTGCTCTCACCCAGACATTGTTGGAGAGGTTCTCCAGCCCTCTGATGATCTTCCCAGTGCTCCTCTGAAGCCACTTCAACAGGGCCATGTTTTTCCTGTGCTGGGGATCAGACCCTGCCCAGGTGAGGTTTCACAGTGAACCATATGACAATAACTCTTTCAGCCACTCTCTGAACTCGGGCTCAGACTTTAGGTTGCCCCTGACAGAAGGCAGGGAGATCAGGACTATGAGGTTTGGCATGTAATTCTCTCTGTTGGTTGCTCACATTTCAAGTCCTGGCACAGCAGGGAGAGCCACCCCTAAAAAGCCATCTGTCTTTCTGTTTTGCAGGTGGGTACAGCACAGCAGGCCAGATTGAAATTAGGGGCCTGGTTTTTCCAGGGATGTTAAATTTAGGATGATAATTTCTCATTTAGATGCAGGATTAGCACAGTCTGCTTACTCTCAGGAACGAAGGAGAGGAGTCCATAATGACTGAGTCCTTTGGGGTTTGATTTAAATGCTCTAGAGTTCAGGAAGTTCTTCAGTCAATCCCTTGGTCAGCCATGGATAAACACAAGTCCATATTGTCCCTGTCTCTGTTCAGTTAGAAATACACTGTGCTTGGCCTGGAGGGATTTAAGAAAATTGTTTCATCAAAACAGAATGGGAAGTGTAAATGGATTGAAATTCATTTATTGCATGCCATTCAGTTTTAAAACAGTTACTTTCATGTCCTTCATGCAGAGTTGTATGTCTTTTGTTCCCCTTGGGCTATTCTGACATCATAGTAAGAATTTCAGGGAAAATTTACAAGGATGGAGCTTGTCAAGTTGAAAACATTTTGAGTTTACCATCATCAGCACATGAATGTTCAAGCACAGAGTTGCATTAAATAGTACTTGCCGTTGACTTTGTTCCTGATTAAAGTCATATTTAAAATTTGCTTGCAAATACATTCAACTCTTAATGTAAAAGATATACAACTCAATTTAACATTCAAGTTAAAACATATTCCCCTGATATAAGAATGTTTATACAGTGGCAATTCCATACTCAGAGTCAAAAAAATGCTACATACCTCCTTTTTGAAACCTTTTATTAATGGATATAAATAGAATTTCCCTTTCCTCTTCAATAGGAATTATTACTTGCAGGTATTTTATGTTATTGTTTATTTTTTAAATATTGAACATATTCAAACTTTCTAAGACTTTGGGGTTTTTTTCAAGTGTATGCAATAACAATTAACTGCCAGCTTCTGTTTTAAATAAAGGTGGCTGCAACTGCAACTATCTGGATATGAACTGAAGTTGTATTGTCTCAGTGGGTAGCAAGGCCAATGTGACCCTGATTCCTCCAGTTCTAAAATAAATGGGAAGACCAAAATTATTTAATGAGAAATTAGTGAGTCTCTAATGTTATGAACACCACCTGTTGCCAAAACAGTGGGAATTTAATTTGTCTTGCTACCTCATAAACCTCAGTCTCAGTGGGTAGATTACCAGAGGATGGAAAATTCTATACCCAGTTTGTGAACACAGGTAGAGTCTTTATGAGAAATTCATGTCACTCAACTGAGATTATTGTTTGAAATTCTGATCTATAATGTGAACATAAAGGCCTTTATTATATGATTCTCTATTGATGCCTTGAGAGGTTACCTAGAACAGAGGCTGGACAGAGTTAAAGGAATAAAGTAGATATTTATTTAAAAGGCCCTCAAAGGATACACCTTGGGCAGCACAAGAGCCTGGCCAAGGCTACACCCAAAATGGACCACCAGTCATACATTTTCACATTTTTATAGGTTTTGGTCCATTGGGATTAATTAATAATAACATATTAACAAATAATCCCATATTGGGATTAATTGTCCAATTAGAGCTTCAGGTTATGAAGTCCCATCCTCCTAGATTGTTCTCCTCAACTCGCTGTTGTTTACACATTTTTGGGCCTGAAGCTGCAATGGTGTCCTTGGGTCTCAGGCTGGACAAGGATTGTTTTGTCTAACTAAACTGTGAAGAGAACTTGCTAGCACTTTATACGAAGTTCAGAGTTATATACTAATGCAATACAGAATCTGAAAAATATGAAGGCTAAAACTTAAGGCACAGGCCAATATAAAGCCAGAAAATTTTCAAATTTTGGAAAAAAATACATTGAAGCAAGGGCTAATGAAGAATAAGATATTGTTCAGAATGCTATAGGTAATTACAGAAAAGCTACCAAGGTTACAAAAATAATGAGCTTTCCATTTTAACCATCAATTCAGATAATGTGGAAAAAGGAAAATTTTCAGTGAAAAGCATCCTGACATATCTCTTTTCAATTCTCTAAACAAGTCTCTGAAAATAGCAATGGATTAATTGACTTTCAGATGCTTGTCTCAAAAGAGAACATGAAAATATCTTAGAAGTGTTTTAATAAAAGTGAAATTATTTGAAAGGAATATTAGTTGCTTTACTGCTTAAAATTATGGCTATTAACAGACTATATGGTATGCTGGTGTATCTAACAGCAGTCTGATTCATTGTGAGTGCATGACCTGCTTTAAATTACTGAAATAATTTACTGAATTAATTTATTATTAATAATTTAATTACTTAAATTACTGAATAAAGCTGGGTTCGTAAGCAAAATGGCAGAAACTTGCCATATAGCAAATTGTCAGTCAGAAATAAATGTAAATATAAATATAGATGATATAGACACAGATAAAGATATAGATTACATAGCTACATGTATAGATTCAGATATTTATACAGAAATGTACTTTTCTGTATATATTGAAATTACAGATACATATATGTAAATATGCACGCAAATATTAAATTCTTCATGTTCTAGCCTGGAAAAAAAGGCGTGCATGAAATAATTCCAGTTCTCATAATTTAGTGAAGATATTTATGCACATTTTAATGAATCAGGGCCTAGAATAGTCCCTCGAGAATTAAGTTTGGCTTAAATGTTTTTAGTGCAAATATTTCTCAAGTTTTCTTCAAGCACTCAGCTAAGTTACTAAGTTACGTTACTAAGCTAAGCAAGAGAATTGTTTATATATATAATTTCTGCAATTTAAATTGTTTTATTCTTTCTTTTAAAACAGTTTTAATTTTACGTCTTTTTCCTGAGTTTCAGATAAACTTAACTGTAACCTGGCTTTTTTTGTTATTTAGTCAACAATAGTTTCTAATCAACCTTGATAAAAAAAAATATTTCTCCACTAGCCATAGAACCACAGAATACCCAGACTACAGAAGAATAGAATAAAAGACAACTATTAACTTCTTGGCCTTCCAAATGCAACAAAAATGGAGAGTGTTTGAAGACAGTGAATCTAAAATTTTTGATGCATAGTAACATACTCTGTTACCATACATGGTAACCTACTCATAACATACTCAGTATTTCTAACTGCTTAGCATGTTACAATCATGCAATTTTGAAGTGCAAAAATAGAATGGGTATGGGTTTTTTTAAAAAAGAGCAGAGATGGTTGCATTCAAAAGGACTTGAATCTATCACATTTGATGGCATTTGTGCTGTCAGTGACTATTTTATCTGACCCAAAATCCCAGCTAAGGAGAGATTTTAGGAAGCAAAAAGTTCTTTGATCCCACATTTTGAGTTAAAGAACAGTTGTCTCAGTGGCAAAATTGTGTTCTCTAAGACAGAAGGTTTGGAGGTAGCCCCTCAGAGAACATTTTATTTTGTCTAGCTAAGGAGGGATGCTTGGGATGTGTGTTTGTGACTCATTGTGAGTAAGGTTTATAATACACAAATAAAAGTCTGCTTCAGTGGTTTCACACAGGTTTGCTTCACTCTACAAAGACTTTCTAATAAATGCATAAGCCTTGCAAATACCTACTAAGCACAAACTAGTCCAGTTAGACACTTTTAGTAACATGTCTTGGTAAGTGCTAATGGTTCTGGGAATTTGAGCCGAATGTTGCATCACTTGTTCTCTCATCTATACGAAAGGACTTCTGAACTGTCGTCCTTCTTTTGCTCCCTTCTTCAACCTCTAATACACTTAGCAAGCTGCTCATCTTTTGAGACTGATCTGGATTGGTTCTTGAGTGGCCATTGCCTTGTTTCTACCACCATGTCTACAGTAATTTCCACCTGAGTTTTTCACAGACGATGAACAGGAAAAAGCCAGGCATAACACAGCCTATGATTCTTTGGGGTTGCAAGTGCAATCCGTGATTCCATCCCGTATCTAGGTGCCAAATGTCATTTAGCATTCTCCAGAGTCTTCCTTACTAAAGTCTCAAGGGAAGAGGGAAGCTATAGGGCTCCAAAAAAAACATAAAGAAACTTTAATGCAACTGCATTTCACTATGATTAAAAATGCATGGAAAATGTTCTCCACTCTCTTTTAGCAAGACAGAAGCATGTTTCAGATTACAAAATTGTAGTATGGACTTGGTTTATTTCTTTAGACCCATTACCCTTACTGAATACTGAATATTGGCTGAATTATGAAAAATGCTTGTGTTTGGGGGTATTTTTTGTTTGCTTTGGTGTTTTTTACATACTGAAACACTATCAGCTAGATTGCATTAAAAAGAAACTACATTTTCAGCAACAAGGGTGTCATGCTTTTCTGATGATTTGAAAGAATTGCTGCTACCTTCCCTGTGGCAATGTAGAGCATAAAGGAAAATTATGTGGGAATATTCCTGTTTCTGAAATACTTCAGCAGTTGCTTCCATAGCAAAATCAGCTTGTCTGGTACATAGTTGTAATATGTTTTGTTTTCAGAATTTTGGAAAGAAAAGAAAAAGAATTAGTTAGTCAAACAAGAATATATTCACATATTGCAACACTGCATTATCAGTTTAACTGAAAGGAAAATATTCCCTTAACTAGAAAAAAAAAATCTTAGAAATAAATTCATTATTAATTTCCTTTAGAGCAAGCCTAACCTTGATACTTTGATATTATTGAAAAGCAGTTACAATAAATTCATCATTTCAGCTATTTGAAAGAGTACATGGAAAACTGTGACTCAACAAGACTCCTCCAATATATAGTCATGTTTTGGCTTCTGCACAAGGCTTGATAACATTCTCATGAATAGTTGATTAGACTGTAGAGTGCAATGTCTGCATGCATAATTGAAGCTATACAGAGATAATTGATCTAATTACCAGTGCTATGTAACATCATTCTAGTTAGAGACCTGTCCCACTGGCTGATGTCTGCCCTACAGTTTCCCCTCAAAGATCATATGGGATAGTCTCAAGGAATCCTTACTATTTTCAATTACTCTTTTGCCCTGCAAAGTCTCTTCTTGAGTGCTGATAAACTGTGTTGAATATTCTGTAGTGACCAAACTAATCTCTGCCTCCATACCCAAGTAAATTATTGGAAGGCATCCAATCTATTTGGACATATGGAATTTCTGTTTGGCATCCCTACACTCTCTCATCATGGGTGGTGGAATGAACAAAGAGTACTAGGAAAATGAACAATTTTCAAAGAAGAAGCAGCCCTCTTTCTCACCTCTTCCCAAGTTTAAGTATTGACCTACCTAGCATTAATCACGAGACACACTTGCAAAATACTTTGCTTTCCCCTCTAATGGGATTATTGCCACAGGCTTTCTGTGAAGATTTTGAACATTCAGCTATCATAGTGTATAGAATACAGGTAGAATTCAAGTGCTCGTAGAGTTTCTTTGCAAAATCTCTCATTTCCACCTCTGTCAATGTTGACGTCTTGACACGTGAGCACAGTCTCAGAGTCCTTATTCAATATTGACTGCAGGAGCTTTTCCTGGAGAGTTTTAGGAGTCACACACCAGATGAATGTATACATAAGCACACACCAAAAGAAGCAAGTTATCAGGAACTGTCTGATAAGTGTGAGCTGAGGATGAGGAAAAGACTTCTCAACATTTCCAGTCTCGAATTCATGGGTTCGTGTATCTATAGTAACAGAGACAACCTACCCTAAAAAAACAGTGGTAATAAATAAGTACCAGACAGAAAACAGAGGTTATTGAAATAAGATTTCTAAACTACTAAGCACACTAGATGGTCCAAAATCAGGCAAGGATTTACTCTTCCAATAATAGGAAGAATTTGCTTCATATCATCTGATCAAATATTCAGGGAGGAAAACTCTGAAATTGAAAATGGCATAGTCCATCTTTCCAAAGAAATATATCAGAACACTGTACCATTCAGAAAGGAATAGTACAAATGTACTTGACTGTAAAATTATCAGTTTTATGTCAAGAGTGACAAGCTAGAATTTCTTTTCAAGATACCAAAGCCTTCATAACCGATGTAAACATAAAGTAACGCTTCAGGTGTATGATTCCTATTTAAAACATCCTTGATTGATTTTATTGCAAGCTGTCAGCTTATGGAAATATTATTGACATCAGTTCAGAAATTTTCACTTACTTATTTCACTTAGTTCACTTATTTTCATTAAGTGAAATAATGTATAAGGGTTTTTTTCTGTGAACAAGTTTGCTGGTGTTTAATGAAATAAATAATTACTTAAGCAAAGACATGAAAAAACAGAAGCTTAGGAATGTATGATAATATAAATCAAGTACATTTTAGGAAGTGAACTGTTTCTTGTATCTATTCCTGAAGTTCCTGAATTTAGAATTCAAATGGTGCATCACTTCCCCCAATTGTCTACCTCCACATACAAGTTTAATAATACAATAGGATTTATAGGAAAAATAATTGTGACTTTATCAGCTTCGGTATAGGTTCTTTATTTCCACACAAATATATTTTTATTTAAAATGTAATATGTAGAACCTTAAACCTTTTAAAGGTAAAGGAGAAAATCATATGCTAAGTTAACGTCCTGCAAAACAGAATATTTTATAAATGCTTAGGAAACACATTAAACGCCTTTATCTTTGACAGGTTCCAGCTTGTACACCTGTCCCCACCTTATCTATAGACTTCTGTTTTTTTCAAATAAAACGTTCTCAATTCTGTGCTGCTTTTGTAAAGTAGTTGCAAATACAAGCTGTAAGCACAGCCTTGCTGGGCACAGGTACCCAGGTGTAAAACTCTGCTGTGGAGGAGACTCTTTCAGAGCTCCGAGGGGCTACTGCTCGGTGTAGCACGTGAAGTGGAAAAGCACAATACACCTGAGTGGGTGGTGCATGACAATAGTAGAGGCAGGGAAAGTTAATTCAGCAGAAATAAACTGCCAACCGTAAAGCATCGAACCGTCTTAAGAGTTTCCTACCTCCCTTTTCGTCCCGAAGTTCACTTCGCCTCAGGGAAGACGCCAGGTCTACCCTGCTCTGGGCAAAACGGCAAGTGCTGATTGCACTCTGCTCTGAAACTTTCAACACCAAAAACTGAGTTGTCGTAAAGGTACGGTGGGAGCGATTGGCAGCAGGGGGAAGAAGACACTCGTGGGCTGCGACCCACCTTCAACCCCGCTTCCAGCCCCGGAGCAGGGCCGCTCAGCTCCTCGGAGCCGCTCGGCGCCCGCGGGCCGCACCGCAGCCACAGCACCGAGCGGGCAGTGGCTCCTCTCGAGCTGTGCCCACTGCAGAGCTGCTGGTACCCACAGGAAGCTCGGGAAATCACTTTGGTTTTTTGCCAGCTTTTGAGGGTGCCCCCAAACACTACTCGTAGGTATTTAGAAGAGTGTTATTGACAGTAATATTCATTATTAATAGCTTGGCAAAATCCATCGAACTCTGTGCTTCAGTTTCCTCAGAGATAATTTCCCCTTCATGTGGTTTGGGTTGAAGCTGAGAGTTTTGTCTGTGGGTATTTTTCACTTTAGTCTCATTTTAATGTGCGAGCACAAAGGAATATCGAGAATTCACATACCGCATCATTAAAAAAAAAAAAACGTGCATAGAGTAACTTGGACTAAATAGCCTTGAAAATTCTGAAAATCTGCCCCTCAAAGCACCTCTCGAGAACTGAAGGAGCCTGTTCAGGGCGCAGGATCCTTCAGACTTTAGTGATGGGAAAGATTCTGTCATACCTTTACAGGATAATCCATGGAAGTAGCTGTAAAGTCATCCTGTCGAGGCCCACTACCTGCTAGTTGGATTCATAATCAGCACTGTACCTATGGGTAGAAAACTCAAAAACTCTTGTAAACTATCTTTCATTTAAACTTACATCTGCCATTTCTAAATGATGCTGCAGAGAGATCCACCTTTAGGAATGGCAGAAGGAAGTGTGCAACACTGGAAGGTGAAGTTTTGCCACAATATTTACTCTCTTCCTTGTTTAAAGATGATAAAACCGAACACCTACAAACATCTATGCTTTCCATTGTATAGCATCCAGTGCTGTTGATTTTTATGTACTCAGGGAGAGTTTTCTCACAGTCTGGTGTTTGCATCTATTGACTTTGTAATCTATAGACGGACTCTTAATGAGCAGAAAAGACAAGAATCTCAGATATAAAGCCTTGGAATAACAGTGGGCCTTTACAGCTTGTCAGTAGGAGAAAGCTCAAACATAAATATCTGATTTACAGAAGTAACACAACTTATTTTGATAGATTACATTGTTTCTGTTTCAAATTACTCTGTCAATCGAGAAGAAAGAGGTTAAGAGGTCATATTTTTTAAAAAAATGCTTGAAAGGGCTCTTTCAAGGGATTTTTCATAAATTTCACCCCCATAATTAATTGCTTGTTTGGGATATTGCAGAACCTCTACTTTGTCTGACAAACATGCTGATTTTGTGAAATGTTGTTTTACAAATCCCCTCAAACAGACAGGAAAAGGACCAAACCCCCTACGTGGACTGAAATGTAGTGATTTGCACCACACAGTAGTTCCTGACACATCTTCATTTCAAGTTTGATCTTTTTTCCCTTGTTAGGTGAGGCTTTGTTGCTGTTTTGACCTGTTTCACTTGGGAATGGATCATGCAGGAAACGACACGGGCTTTTTAAGCAGAAGTGAGGTCAAGGCTGAGAGTGGTCTGTGTTGACAACTTTTAGACCAGTAGTTAGCCAGCAAGAGATGGGGAAGAAGAAAGGTTAAGGTGTAAAGTGTTGAAGGAAAGATCCCCTTGGCTACAGTGGGGGTTAACTTCATTCTTGAGTATCAACTCAACGTCCGGGCGAGCCCATCCACTGGAGACGGAGCCTTTTGTTTCTCCCATGTCCTTTCCGTGTCACCGCCCCCACGGTGGCACCCACGGCCGGGGAGGACACCCGGCGGGACACACTCAGCACCCACGGGCATCCCGTCGCCCCCGGGGCTGGGGTGCGCTCCCTGGGGATGTGGAGAGGCCCCGCTGAGCCTCCGGCGGTGCCGTGCCGTGGTTCGGGACCCCCGAGCCCAGGCGGGGAGCAGGGAGGGCACCGCGGCCTCCGGGGGCGTGGGCAGGGCAGGGTGGACACGGGCATCTCCTGCTCCGGGCAGAGGCATTCGTGGCTCCGAGGGCTGTTTTGCCCGGAGAGGAGGCTCTGGAGGCCGTGGCGGGTCCCTCGTCCGCCCCGTCCAGCGCAGCGCGGGGAGGTGGCGCGGGTGCCGCGACACGACGGCGATGAGTGACTTTGTCAGCAGCGTGTGACACGAGGAGAGTCCTCCACACGCGTGGGGCGGCGAGCCCTGCCCGGAGTGGCCGCTTGGCCCCTGAGCTGGCCCTGCCCGCTGCGCCTTCGCTTTTCCAAGGGCTCGATTCCCCGGCAGCCGGCAACAGGAATAAATTACAAAGCCGCACTTAATGTTAGTGACTCTTTAAATGGAATTTTTCATTCAAACTTTGTCATTAAAATAGAAAGGCCTTTTGGTTGTGACCATACAGGCATAATAAATTGTATATGTTTGCGATACTGAATGAATCTTGCCCATATGCTGCACTGCAAGGCTACATGAATGAAGCATTTACCAAATCAGGCCCACCACATTAAACAGAAAAACAATCTTTATTCATGGTAACTTATCAGTTTCAATTAATCAACCTCAACAATAGAAATTCTGATGTGTTCAAGCAACTTGAAAGCAATAGGTCATCTCCAGGGCAGCCATGTTGTGTCTTTGTGCCTATGGCTTCAGACAAAGCAACATCTCCAATAAATGTACATCCCCACACACAGATGTGTGACTATATCTGTATAAACATCCAGGCGCACTGAAGGCTCTGGTGTACACATACGGCTGTACGTAGAAATGTTTAGCTTTTTGTCATACAAAAAGTAATTGTTTTCCAGGAGTTTTTTGGTTGGTTTTTTTTTTTTTTTTTGGGCTCCACAAGTTTAAACAAAAGAAAAGAAATTTCCATTGGATGACCATCCTTTCAGTTTCTCTGCAGCTATGTGAATAGCATTGTGCAAACCATTCCAATGGTATTGAAAAGGGGTAACCATTGGTTTGATTTGGTTACACGGTTTCGTAAAGAGCTCCCTCCCACTGCCTTAGGGTCTGTGAAAGGTCTGTGACCTGTTTAGAACTGCCAAGTGAAATGTCATGTCGCCCCTCCCAAATGGGAGTATCTGCATTCATTTGATCAGTATAAAAAATGATTGGGGATGGCGAGATCAGGGCTTTTGAATTGCAATTTATAGCAGTTTACAAAAATGCACATTGTTGGAAAAGAAAACATGGAAGTGTTTCTTTCTAAATTGCATTACCTGTGAAATGTCATTAGTCTTTTTAGGATATTGCATCCTATTTTTTATGATCTCAGAGAGAGATTTAAATGAAGAAGTTGAGTGTTTGCTTGAGATACGAAGGCACAGTGCACTACCTACAGCACCTGCTAAGTTTTGCCATCACCCGCTGGAGGAAATGTTTCCCCATTGCTCTCCAGCTTGCGTCCATAGTTCTGCTGTCATCACTTGGTGGTGCCGTGTATTTCATGAGATCTTGTCATTTTAGTGCAATGACACGAGGCTGCTGCTTTCTGGGAGGGTGGATTGTTCGTGTCCAGGGCTCAGCGTCCTCCTACCTCCCGCCGAGCGCTTTGACCACCGCCGCCTTGTCCGGAGACTGCTCCGCCGAGCGCTTAATTTGTTCCTCTTGCGATTGCCCGCACCTGAAAAGAAACAAAACCAAAGCAGACAAAACACAACAGCAACGAAAAACGAAGGATCGGTTGCACTGATTTAAAACTATCGCTCCTTCAGTGCGTCGTCTCTCACGCCATACCCCCCGGGGAATGCGCCCTTAGTGCGCCCAGCACGGTGGTTGGGGGCGCGGGGGGCGCGGGTCTGGATGAGCCTGGGGCTGGGCACCTTCCCTTCCCCGCTCCGTGCCTGTCACAGGCCCCACACCCTCAGCACTGCTTTGGGAATGTCAGCGCTGCTGGTTACCGAGGGCACAGAAGGGACCAGACGAGGGGCAGTGGAGGGGCTGCTCTGCGAGCGGCGCGGGACAGAGAAAGGTGCAGGGGCAGAGAATAGCGGGGGGACACGGCTGTTTCAGAGGAAAAAGGGAAGGGTGAAGGGTCCCCGGGTCTGCCCGGGACGACGGGTGCCCTTGACTGTGCTCGAGCCAGGCCCCGAGGGCGGGGGTGGGCAGGGATGCTGGCTGCAGGGCTGACAAGCAGGGCAGGGAGCCGGGGGTCGCTCCTTGTCCTGCAGGTGCCGAGTCGAAGGGTGAAGCTCTCCCTCATGACCTCTACTCCTCACCTTGCAGGTGCTCTGCTGTCAGCAGCGCAGGGGGTGGCGGCTTGCTCTGAAAAGGGCACTCCGCCCTCCGGGCCAGCTCGGCCAGCGGCCGGGTCACCCTGGGACTCCTCTTCCCTCGCCCAGACCGAGCTAAACCCCGCTCGCCTAAAGGTGATACCTCAGTACCACTGAGAGCCTTGGAGGGACACCACGTTGCCGTGAGAACCCCAGGCAGGTCCTGGCGGGCACAGGACACTGCCAGGGCGTAGTGTGTCCCTGTGTCTTCTTGGGCTGCCCGGACCCTGGGAGGCGGGGAGATGGAGTGTCCTCGCCGACACCGCGCAGAATTTGGACATAAAGTTCCGCAGCCAAGGAAGGGAAGTGGTCACGGCACCAAGCCTGCCAAAGTTCAATAAGTGTTTGGACAATGGTCTCAGGCACATGATGTGATTTGGGGGTTGCCCTGTTCAGAGGCAGGAGTTGGACTTCTACGACCTTTGTGGGTCCCTTTCAGTACAGTATTTTCTATGATTCTATGACCATATTCACTGAGTCCGGCACAGATGCTCTTTGTGGCTGTCACCGAAGGCTGAAACGTTAAAACAGGACAGATAAATTATTAGGAGTAAAAGCCTTGAGCGGCTTAATTGGGAAAAGCAGTCCTGGTTCCAACCAATGTCCGTACAATTGCACACTGCAGTCCACCATTATTCGAGCTTCATCTACTATGCACTATATACCACCGTCTCCAAAGGATTGTTGCCCTAGAAACTTGTTTTAAATCTCCAGCTATATATCAACACCTTGTTTTAGCAGTCCTTGGCTGAATTACAGTTACACAGTTTGGCGCTTCTTTCAAATTTCCTCCCATCAGTTTGGCCAAAGAAAGGAATTTTTCTCCTTTAGAAATGAATTGGCTTAATTAGTAAGTAGATTAATGGCAATTGCTGGTGAGTTGGTTTCCAGCAGAGTTTCACCAGAGAGGGTTAATCGGAGTCAGGTCTGGAATCTTTCCCAGAACTGGCTGCCAGCCATTTCCGTCAACCAATCAACCCCGTAAACAAACGCGCCATCCGCTGAAATAGAGTTTATTTCTTACTGTCATCCCGCTGGAGTCATTTCCCTAAACAGCCGCCACCTCGCCATGGGTTTGAAATGGATCGCCCTGAACTCGGGGCTTCTAATTTTCGGTGATTTCCTCAAATACTTTGGAGCATTCCTCCGGCGGAAAAAAAAAAAATAAAAAATTGTTGGGCGCATCGGCATTCAATAAACAAGTAACCTGCTTTCAGCAGCCTCCGGCTGAGGTTTTTCCCTTCTAGGAAGCTTATAATTCGAGGCAAAACCAGTTAACATAACAGGGCGATTCACAACTCTTTTCCAAAAACACTGTCTCAAACGTGGGGCAAGCAAGAAAAACATCAGCATTGACTTTGACATCTTTTTCAGCCTTTCCACTTATTTTTTTTTCTATACCGATACAAAGTATTCATACCTCGACTTGCAGCTGCATTTGTCTTGCAAAAAAAAAAAAAAAAAAAAAATCCCTGCTGAGAAATGCATATAATAGGAAAAACAGATCGGCTGGACAGCAGCGTAATTAATGCCAGAAAGGGCTGAGGCCGGTTTCATAGTTTGTCTTTTGAGGATATCAAGACGAGACCTGGTGAAAAATGACGCATGCTTTAACATTTCAGAAAGCTGGCAACTAGCAGCGCTCCCCCCCCTCCACCCCTCCTTTTTTTTAACTTTATGCCTCTGAACAAAGGGGTCGGCAGAACTAGCTAGGTTGTAATGAGTTCTGTGTCCCTAGCACATTAAGTGCATCATGGAAACATATTGTATCGAAATAGTTTGGAGGAGAATACTGGGGATGAAAGAGAAAGGGTGCTTTGATCAGCTCCCTGGGGTCCTGAGTGCGCGCAGACCGACTTGCAAGGACTTATTCAGCTCCAGCGAGACACACTTACAACGCCATTCAAAGAAATTTGCATATCTGTAATTTATCACATTTGTCCCCAACATTTTTGCAAGGTAAATAAAAGTTGGCTGAATAAAAAATATCAATCATCACAGGGCGAGGGAGAGAGGGAGCCGGGAGCAGAGCGAAGTGTTTGTTTAACCAGACTCCGTTTGGAAAACTTTTGCTGAACGCGGGGTAAAACTCACCCCGAAGCGTTTTGCAGTTTATCTCAAGGCGGTGACCGCGTTTGTGACCGAAACCGAAGCTCCGCGCCCCGGCCCAGCTCAGCCCGGCCAGGCCCGGCCCCGCTGGGCTCGACCCGGACCCGCAGGGCCCGGAGCTCCGGCATCCCCCGCCACCACCACCCCCCCTCGAGCGGCACCAAGCAGCAGCACCCCAGTCCCTGGGACCGCGCCTCGGCCCCGCAGGTCCCCGCAGAAAGGGCTGGCTGAGGGGAAGCGGGGGAGGTAGAAATACAGCGTCGGAAAGGGCCCCCGCCAGGGCCTTGCTCAGCTTCAGCCGGCGGCGACCGCACCGCCACCGGCATCTTCAACTTGACCTTGGCGAGGGGTCCGCGCCTTCGCCTCATCTGTCACCCGCGCCCGGTGACAGTGATGCATTTCACGCATTGTCGGGGCAGGGCACGGGGAGAGCCGTCGGGGACGGGACGGGAAGGGCTGGCTGGGGAGCGGGTGCGGTGTGTCCGGGCGGTGGCGAGGAACAAAAGTTATAGCAAGACGTCTGTGCGGCTAATTCTGTGAAAGGCGCGTCCCGGTCCCCCCCGCGGGAAGGTCAGTGTCGCGGGCTGCGCTCCGCCGACGGGGGGCCACAGTGCTCCGCGCATCCCCGACCCCGTGCTCCCCACACCGGCGGGCACGATCGGTCCAGACACGTCCCGAAAGCATCGTGTTTTCCCCTGTTTTCCCAAAACTGCCATTTCGAGCCCACCGGCGGCGGTCAGGCACGAGAGAAGCTCTCCGAGCCGCGTTGAGACTACAGGGGCTCTCCCCACCCGCCCCAACGCGCCCCGAGCCGCTCCTCGCTTCAGCGGCAAGGGGCAGATCCCCGCGGTATCGCCCGAATGGGGTCGGGGCCGTCGGGGGTGCACACTTTGCCCGGGGCTGTCCCCGCCCGCCATCCGCTGGGAAGCCGTCCGCCAGGGTCCAGCCGTGGCTCTTGCCCGGGACATGTTTCTGCCCAGGGCCGGAACGCGGGAGGCTGGGGCGGTGAGCGGCAGCTCTGAATCGGTCCCGGCCCCTGGTGAACTCGGCGGCCTGTGCAGCCGTCGGAGCGCTCAGCGGAGGTATTTCCCAGAACGGGAAGCCGCCTTCATCCGCCCGGGGAGTGCGGAGCTCCTCCACCGAGGAGTCCCCTCCACCCGCTCCTCTCACCGCGCCCCGGGACGGCACAGGGCTCGCTGCCCCGTCGGGGCGCGGGGCGCTGGCAGCTGATGCTTCCGCCCGTGCGACCCCGTCGCGTTGCCAGTCCTCGGGGAGCCGACAGCCTCCGCCCGGCGGGGCCGGAGGCTCAGTCAACG
>JANPWX010000215.1:0-26201 GCA_024734555.1 Trochalopteron elliotii
TCCATTGCAATGTAATACTGGTCTCTTTCTTAGGTCATAGATGCCAGCAGAGAACCATCATCAGAAAACCCAACTTCTCCCAATGGAGTTGTTCTTTTACCTGCCTGCTCCTCAGGTAGCTGGATGTTGTTATTCCAATAACTGTAGGAGCTTCAACTGATGTGAGGCCCAGGGGTTTCAAAGAAAGCCAAGACACAAACCAGATGGAGTCCTCCCCAGATCTGCAGTTTGGGTCAGCAGTGAGAGCTGCAGAAGCATGTCTCCCTGCACAGTTACCCTAAGTTTCCATAACAGATGTTTGACCATGGATGTGGAGCCGCATGGGCAAAGCTGCTGCTGGAGCTGCTGCTCTGATGCAGAGCATGAGCCAGCACCACTGGAGAGCTGAATGTAAAAGCTCTCTTTGCCAGAAACACTACAGGGAAAATATTTTCTCTAGCTGCCCTTGCAGCCCAGCAGCGGTGCCACAGAGAGGGCACTGCAGACATCTGGCACAGCAGACGATGATGGCAGTGACATACTGGGAAGGGCCTCCAACCAAGAGCAGGGGAGGAAAGGACCTCAGCTGTGGCAGCAGGAGGGGCAGGCATGAACGACTTCAGGAAATTCAGCATCCTGGATGAGTGGGCAGCTGGGCTGGATGACTGTAATGATCTTTTCAGGCCTTAAAATTTATTACTGCAGCTTTTAGCTCCGGGTAGCCAAAGGCAGTTGCTCCTCGAGGAAGAGGGTTGATTCATCTCCAGCACAGGAATTCACTCTGCTTATTCTCTCTCACTTGTCACATCTCCTTCAGCTGTAACTCACTTGTCAGCCTCTCAGATAGGAGCAGGGTTGCTGCCTCTCTGCAGGACTTCAGATGTGAGATAAATCCCTTTGCATCCCAATGCCACAGGAATGCTTTCCTAGACCTCTGACATCCCTGTTAAAAGATGACCGCTCAAAGAATTCGAGGCACAGCTCTTCAGGCCCTTTGGTGTGCTTTCAGCAGGGTAGGGCAGGGTAGGGCTGCTGGCTCCGGGGCTCAGGGAAGCCCGCCTCCAGGCCCTTGTGGATTTTAACTTACAAATCTCAGGAATTAAGCTTGCAATTTTCCTTTTGCTCTTTTTACAATGATCTAATACGTTGTTTTCCTACAGAGGTCAGCCAAACTTTTATAATTTAGACCTTGAAGGATTTGCAGATGATGGCAGCCTTAGGAAAAAATCTTGAAATCTCTTGCTTAGCTAATGCCTGTGCAATCAGCTTGAGTCAGGCAGTGTTAAACCATACACAAATCCATGAAGAAATTAACAACAGCGATTAAATGGTGGGAGCAGTGAATATGAGAAGGGACAGTGAACAAGGGACCCCTTGCAGGTTAAAGATAAAAATGGCACATGTCTTGTCATATGGTTCTGTCTCTATTACTTATTTCTTATATGGTCTGCCTGGTCTTGCCTATTAAGTTTATCAATATGTACTCACCAACAGTACATACTCTAGCTAGCAGTAGAGTATATCTACAAAAGGACTTAATAACCTGCATCTGTCATAAAACCCACATTATGTTCAGTTCTTCAGTTATAGCTTTGCTTTTTTATTAATACTTAAAAAGTAAATATATGCTTGGATTTCCCCATGTAATTCCAGGCTACATTATTTTATTTCATTTCATCTCCTGCCATAGGTTCATGTCCTTCGATGAAATGTACACTACCATAATTCCAACTTGGTCCCCTGAAAGTTCCCTGTGTGGTACAGGGGAACCTTCTTCTCTTTCATCTTTCACAATCCAGCATGCAGCTGCAAACAGCCCTGCAGGGAAGTTGGATGTCACTGGCTGCGTTGTCAGTGCTGTCTCTTTGAGGGGCTCTGTAAGGTCACCACCATATTTATAAGCATAGAGGAAGAGACTTTTCTTTTCCTGGTATTCATTTTTTCATCTTTGAATTACATCTTTGTCCTTGGAAGAGGGCCTGCTCCAAGAAACATCAAGATGCTCTGCTTTAAGATTCATTTTACATTCCTGTGAAGATCTTAATTTATTGGAAAAATGGAGGTTATTTTCTTCTTCAGCTAAGATTTCTTCATCACAATGTTCTCTAGTCAGTGACTGAAAAATAGCTCTTGGGGCTGTATAATTTGTGCTTCTGCAAGCCTGCTAGTTCTTTTATTATTAAGAAAATGTCTTGGTTTGGGAATGAGAAATAAGGTGGTTTTCTTCAGAGACAGATTTTGAATATGCAGGCACATATTTTGAGGAAAAGTATCCCCTGGGTGGATCCCTACAGAAGGAAAATATTTTTCATTAAAGATATTTAAGTGAAAATACATTTGGATTAGAAATAAGACATGTTTTACAGTTTTTCTTTCTTCTTTCCAAAAGCATAAATTAATTTTTGAAAAGAAGGCCAAAAGGTTATGGTTGCTTCTGCATGACTCATCATACTTTTTCATGAAGGTACCTCCTTTTACAAGTGAGATCTTTGGATCAAGCAGAAGAAAGATCAAGAAGAAGAAAGAATGATGGAGACATGACCAAACAAGGTTGTATGGCTTATGCTGTACAGGAAATGAGAGCAAATGGCTGCTGTGTTCCCTTCTGGCCTTAAGATCTTTTTGTCAGTTTCATAAAAAGTTCCACTTTTCCCTCACATGCTGCCAAACAACATGGCATCACCCTGATTTCAGAATTATTCTGTACTAGAAATGGTGTGTGCGTGATGATGCCTGGCTTTGGGACTTTTCATCACTTGAAAAAACAGCAGTTAACCCTATACCTCTTTACAACAAGGTGTGCATGGCCACATCTTCCTTTTCCCCTGATTCTCCACAGGGAACCCACCTGACACAAACCACCACCATGATCCATGTCCTGATAAAGCAATAGAAAGGGTCTCCACTGGCTGCAGTGGGAGTAGATGGAAGTTTTGTGTGGCCACATTCCCTCCCCTGGTTCAACACCTGGAGCCACAGAGTGTAGATTTTGCCTTAACCCTACTAATTACAGCACTCGTGCTTGGCTCTCCACTGTCCTTTCTCCATCCCATTTTGCTGGAGGACTCCACTTTGATGGGTTAGACATAAAATCTTTTCTTCCTCTGGCACTTGTTACTTAATTTAGGCAGCTGATAAAACCTCGTCATGCTTGCTGTTGCTGTCTGCCTCGGTGAACTTGAAGTCTAGAGAAGGTACAGATAGACTGAGAAAACCTTAAGCCTGTCGTCAGCCTTTCTGCTGAGTTATACAAAAGATGACAATTATCCTCTTTGGCTTTGGAAAAGAAGCTAGATAAAATGCAGAGATTATGAAGGGAAGCAGTCATATTACAACAATTCTGGGCAACGAAATAATAGTAGTGGGTGGAGTGAAAGGATGGTACAGTGTCATCCAAATGCACACTGGTGCCAGTGTGATCTTTCCAGCCACAGTCAAATGAACTTTATGCAGCCCTTTGTTTGCTTTCACACTGTGATATAAAAGGTGAAATCTTCCATAGGCTGAAGAGACCAGGATGACATTAGTGTTATTTTACATAGGATTTCAGGGGAGATGGCTTCAGGTGTTTATGCACAGGATTTGGACTAAGGATCTTTATCAAATCTAGTTCTTTTTTTGGTGAAGTAATTGGTGGTGTTGCAGCTTGAGTGGAGCAGAGCTCTTTACTGAGGGCTTCACATTCAATCTTTTCTCACTAGGACTTCAGGAACTAATAGAGTGTTAACAAAAGAGTGAGAATCACATTTTTCTGCACATTTTGTTTTTATAATTGTAATATTATAGCGCTGTTTACTCAACCAATATAAACCCAGTGCTCTTGGCAAATACTTACAATGTGTGTGCTCTGAATTTATTCTTTGCAAAGCAGACTTTACACACCACAGATGAAAACGCTTCAGCCTTTATTTAAATAGGAAATAAAAGGGATTGCATTACTCTACTTCTTTGCAAGCTGAAAAAAAAAAGGCATTGTCCTCTTTCAGAGTTCAAATTTCATTTTCTTCAAATGAAGTTGCAGTGGTTAGTTTTACAAAACCTCTATTCTTTTTTTTTTTCACAGATCTGCAAATTTTCTATCTTTAAAGTGTTTGCACAGAGTCAAAAAGGAAACAATAGAAACACAAATCTTCAAGCTGGCATGAAAAATGGCAAGAATAAGATCTGAACAATTCTTAATGCCAGTGTAGCTAGGACATTACTTTTAAATTATTTTTTTCTGAAAATTCTGTACTTTATTTATGAGGAGAAATCAGAGTGTAAAGTAGAGAAGACATTTCTAAAGATTTTCTTGGACTGTTAAATCTACATCTGAAGACATATAGGCATATAATAGAATCACGCAGACCAAACTACTATTGTATTTTGCACTTCGGCATTTTTTGCAAACTTCTGTAATTATGTCTTCTTAGTACATTAAAACAAACAGCAAGAAAATAGAAAATATTTCTTCCACAGCTGTGTTTACAACCTTAAATGTGGGTTTTTTTTCCTCAACCAGGCAACCAGTCTGAGATAAGAGGTTTCCCTGCTGTGTAACACAGCATAAGGAGAAGCACACACAGCACCTACCTGGAGTATTCCAACATACAAGAGTAGCGGAAAATTAAAGAAATAGAATGGAAAAGTCAATAAATAGCTTTTTCCAGTGAGACACATTTGACACAGCAATAGACATACTTTTAAAATATATGAATGTGCATAAGATGTTGGAGAATTCTTTCAGTGAAAATTCTGTTCATATAGGGGAAAAAAAGGAATATTCAAACTTTCTTGATGAAATCCGAATTTTAATTGTGAAATTTAAAGCAGATCCCCATTTTATCACAATGTGAATCACAATTTTCCACTTTCTTTACTACTTTGGGGAGCATATTTTACATAAATGATAGCCTAATGAGCTATTCCTAGTAAAATGAAAAAAAATTATCAAAATTAAAAATATCTGAAAAATGTTTTTAGTTGAAATCAGCAGTACCTTCAGAGATTTTTGGAGGGTTTTAATCTGCTTGAATAGGTGTTGAGCAGTGAAATCAATTTTTTTTTTTACCACCATTTCTGTAGAAAAAATAAGTTGCGGATTCACTCCAGAAAAGTATCTTTCCATTGAAATTATCAATATTGCTTTCTGATTTTCCGCCATTGCTATTAAGATGTAACCACCTTTCAAAAAGTTCAGACAATTTTTAGGTAGGATTTTATTTCACCAGAAAGTTTTATGTATCTTTTAAAAACTTACTTGGAATTTTGACTCAATAATTATTCCAAATGGTGTAGGAATCAGAAATTCTGACAAAATTTTTGGGTCATGTAAAACATACATTTTTCCTGACTGAAATATTTTCTTTCAACTTCAAGTGTTTCTTTCAGTTCTTTTGTTTTGTATAAAGGAAAAGAAAGAAATTTTGTAATCACAGAATGAAAATGTGTTGTATAACATCAACATGGACTTTTCAGGCTTCCATACTTTTTTTTTTTTTTCAGTATGGACAACTGAAGATAAAAGCCTCAGAAATCTAGCGATGGAATATTTCTGACTAATCAAATTTATAGTTTTTGTTAGAAAACAACCTTGGCTGAAAAAAAAGTGATTGGAACCTACTTTGTTGTTTAAATCAAGCACTGGCCAATGAAGTGTAAGCCCTGAGAACCAACAGGAACTTAGAAAAGGAGGGTCATGATGTTGATAAGGGGACTGGAGCACTTCCCCATGAAGACAGGCTGAGAAAGTTGGGGTTGTTCAGCCTGGAAAATAAAAGGTTGTGCAGAGACCTCACAGCAACCTTCCAGCATCTGAAGGGGAGCCAGAGAGGGACTCTTTGGCAGGAACTGTAGTGACAGGACAAGGACTAATGGTTCAAGCTAAAAGAAGGGATATTTAGGTTAGATATGTGGAAGGAGTTCTTAACTGTGAGGGGGGTGAGACACTGGAACGGGTTGCCCAGAGAAGCTGTGGCATTTCCATCCACAGAAGTGTTCAAGGCCAGGTTGGAGGCAGCTTTGAGAAACCTGGTCTAGTGAAAGGTGTCCCTGCCATAGGCAGGGGCATTGGAACTAAATGATCTTTAAGGTGCTTCCAACCCAAACTATTCTATGATTCTGTGATTCTGTGATTCTAAAAATTCTTCTCAGCAGATGAAATTTTAGGCAATCTCCTTTGTCTTGTTTGAAGATCCTGCCCGTGAACTTTGGACATAATCTAGTCAGTAACCTTCATTAACAAGGTCTTTGCAGCTTGCCTTATTTTAGCCACATAAAATCCAGGTTTCAACTCTAGGCCAGTATCTTCAGCTTCCATTACTGACATGAAGAAGGATTGGATGGGTCTCAAGGTGGGATCACTCTCTCCTAGGAGAGACATTATGGGAAAGCTGTGTGGATGAAAACCCTGACCTTCTACCAAGAATATGGTCATGCTCAAGGGTTTAGGATACAGGTGGATGCTAATGTAAGCTAATATAACCTCTCAGGAGCACTTTACAGACCACACACACACACATATATATATATATGTATATATTCAGTCTGAATATTTAGTGCTGTAAGGGCATATAATCCAGGACAACAACCAAGAACCTGCAAATAAAGGTGGTTTTGTTCTGTGTGCACATATTCCTTGAGTTTAATGTTTGAGTCTTCAAACCCATAGTTAAACTCATCCTCTGGCATGAGTGCCACTCCAGGCACTATGGACAGGTATTCAGTCACAGGGACAAGTGTAGCGTGGTCTCAGGAGAATCTGAAGTCAGAGTACTTCAAACAGAAGTGACACAACCCTTCTTAGTAATGAAGATAATTAAACCTCAGACACCATAGTCTAAGCAAATGTCATGGCAAATTCATTACCATCAGCAAATCATATCCAAAGTATTTTGGAGCCAGGCTGCTCCCACTGGTGCCAGGGAAGCTTAACCATGGCCTTCCCTAGAAGCCAAGTCAGGTCCACCCAGCTTCTGCAAATTCTCAGCTTATCGTCACGAGCTCTAGTTTAGTCATTGGATGAGGCATGGATAAGAGCCACCAGATGAAATTTTGTTTCTGTGCTGCAGCAAACGAAGCTGGCTCCTTGCTCTCGCAGCATGTATTTTCCATCTTCCACAGCACCTGGCTTTAAATAGGACTTTGAGAAGTGTTTAGAAATAGTTTTGGTTATGAGAGAGCTTAGCAAAGTCTGTGTCACAAACTTAATAAGGTAAATGCAAGCTATTCCTTAAACTTGAGAGGTGTGTGTTTAACTCAGTCAGTTCACATCCCTGGTGGGCTGGCCTTGTCCAACATCTCAGTACCCATACTGCTGCTCACTCATTTCCCGCACCCAGAAGAAGTAGAAAAAGCAAAAAGAACAAGAGAACTCCCGAGGTGTAAAGGCAGTTTCATTGGTGAAGAAAAGAGGAAAAAGCAGCAAGCAAAGCAAAGGCAACCAGCCACCACCTCCCATGGACAGACCAATGACCAGACAGTTGCTGAACTTGACCAACTTGGAAACCAGCTCTGCATCCCTCCTTCTTCTTCTGCCTCAGGTTTTATTGCTGAGCATGATGTTACAGGGTAAGGAGGTGAACAGCTGCAAAACACTGATCCTTCCTCAGAGCATGTCTGAATTTCTAGGCACTTGTAACCATTAAAAAGCAGAAAAAATAGATATAGGGATAGATTTGTCCTACCTGCAATACCTAGAGAGTCCTTTCTTTAGGATGGTATTTGAGTCATGGGATGTGAGTTTCCTTAAGGTAGATAATTGGATAAGAAGCATTTTGTTTTTCTTTCTCTCTCTTTTGAAAGAAAAATGACTGTTTACTTACACAAACAATGCAATGAACTTTTCTATTCCCTTTCAGAAGAAACCTGGAGTTGCAACTAGTTAAAAATCGCTTTCTGCAACACAAAGCACTGTTCTTCTCACTGAGATATTTATAGAGGAAATTAGCACAACTTCTTCATAAATCTGCTGGATTAAAAAGTAATGTGGCTGGCAAACATGGTTTCCCTTTTTAGCTTCTTGAGCATTTCTGTCATAACAAACATTGTCCCCCAATTGTGGCACCCTTTCCTCTCACAAATTTTTGAGTGGTGCTGGAACACACTCTGATATGATTCCCTTTCATTTCTGACACCGTTATGTCATTTTATGGATTTGCACTGACAGCATTTCATTATAGCATCTCAACTGACTTTCCACACTGAGCACACCAAGAGGCTTTTGTGATGATGCTATACTAGGAACAGTTAGAATAAATAGGTTATTAACATGATTACAAATAACCTCACTAAAGATTAATTATTATGCATGATCATGAACAGGTTTTCTTGCTTAAATTTCCAGCTGTTGCAAAATTTCATATTTTCTATCTTTTAAAAATGGTCAAGAGTTTCAAGTTATAGGTAAAGGTACCCTGCAACTGGAGGATGCAGAGCCTGGTGGGTTCACAGACTCCTGTTACAGCTAGCAAAAGTGGGCACAGCACTCACCAGGAGTCAGGAACCAGTTCATCATCTTTGGTTGCTTGGAAGTCAGGTGCCTGAGCTGGGCAGCAAGGTGCCCAGGTGTCTCGATTTCTACCACAGACACCACATTCCACCACAGCAGGAGGAACCAAAGGGGGTTTGACCTGTCAGTGTTAGACCAGCTCTTAAGGTGTGATGGAATTTTGTTGGGACCATGGTGGTACCAACTGCAGAGAGAGACTGGAGAAGTGAAAGCTGTCTTTGCCCATGGCAGGGCAGTTGGAACTAGGTGATCTTTAAGGTCCCTTCCAACCTAAACCATTCTATGTTTCTATGATTCTGTGAATTAGCATCGCTGCTTTAATTTTAAAAAATTAAGCTTAGGAGAGTCTAGTTCTATCCAAAGAGGTGAAAAAAAAGAGGAAACTGGAGAAAGATACCATGATAGAAAACAAAACAGAACAAAACAAAAAACCAAACCCAAACAAACCAAAACAAAACAAACAAAAAAACCCTGAAGAAGAACCCCTAACCTCCAACACATCTCTTCTTATGTCTCTCAGTGCTGTGTCATAGAGATTCATGGCTGCACAAGCCAGGGTGTGCAAAGGAATCCCAAGGGACAAGTCTAAGCCAGATGCCTTTTGGAGGCCTCTGTGATTAGAGGGAATCCATGGTGTGAGAGGTGCTGTTGAAGTGACATCCATGTGGGCCAGCAGTGCAACCACCCCAGGATCAGGTATCTCCCTGGGTGCCATGGCCATTATCCCTGGTTCCCTGAATCGAGAACACCTCTCATCCAGGTAGCTGGGTTTGCAAGGTGCAGATTGAGATGCAGACTGAAATGCAGATTGAGTTCTGGGTGGGAGCCCAAGACAAACGGACTGTCAGCCTTTAGGATAACAAAGGCCACCAAGATGGGTGACAGCCAGCCACCAAGGTGGACACCAAGAGATACTTCAGGAGCTGAGAACTGCTGACCTTTTGCATAACAAAGGAGATGAAGATGGGTGAAGACTCCCTTGTTGAGGGTCCTCCTCTGACAGCACAGCTCTGGCAGTTTCTGTGTTACTGCACTGTGAAAAAATGGAACTAGACATCTGAGATTCTGCTATGGAAAAACCTGGAGCTGAACCTGTAAGAACACCTGGTCTGAGCTGTGTGAGTAGAGTGTGGAGCGAGTCAAACGGGGCTGCCTCGGCACACTGGAGCTGCCTTCTCTGAAGGACCTTCGGTCTCAGCAGTCCCAGTCTCTGGTCTTGGGAATGTGACTGGCAGGTAGTTTCCTTAACACATAAACCCTGCTGCAAAATCTCCACCTGCATCTGAGTGTTCCCAGACTTGGATTTGCTTTAAGCAAGAAAAGATATGCAAACTCATGCACAATTACATTGAAAGAATATTTAAATAGCAGCAGAACCAAATACAACAAAACTTGGATTTATCAAAACGTACAATATTCAGAAAATCTTCATTCATCTCCTTTCTGGAAGTGTGTTCTAACAGAAGCCCTAATTACATCATCTACTACTATTTTTTTAAAAGAAACTGGAACATTTGTGTTGGCAAGGATACCCAAGACATGCTTAGGAAGTGAGATAAGTCAGTATTTTTACTGTCATTTTAAAATTAGTGATCTTAATTAGTGCATTTGGTACAACAGGTAGAATCAGTCATTTCTTCATGGTCTTTTCCAGGAGTGGGAATTTTCTAGTTTCTGTAGTATGTAAATGCCTTAACAACCTTGATGGTGTTTTTCCTTAGGTGAAACGAAAAAATGAATAGCATTACCTCCACTGTTTTAGATGGAAATATGGGCCAGAGGACACTTACTGGAGTCCAGATTAAAGTCAGCAATTTGGGCTCCCACATCCATCTCACCACTGTCTCCACCTCTATGAGGATATCCTCAGGCAGACAGAAAAAAAGAGATCTATTTTCCTCTCCTTTACATTTTATCCTTTACATTTTTCTTCTCCTTTACACCTTCACAGTGCAATGACATAGTTGGTTGTATGGGAAAAAATGTGCACCTGAAAGAAGAAAAATTTATGGTGTGTTTTTAGTCGGCAAAATCCTCTGACAAATGTTCCAGTAAGCCCTGACTGCATGGGATAGGGAACAAGACTGAGAGGAATCAGATGAGGAAGTAGTGAGCTGGGAATACAACTATTTAAGACAGTGCTGCATATTTTTTATTTGATATTTATGGATCAGCTGATGTAGATCAAAAAAATTACCAGGGGGCAGTTCTAAATGATCTTATTCGAATGAGAAATCCCAGGTAAATGTGAAAGTCTGGAGGCACAGCACTGAGAGCTCAGCAGCCTGAGACTGTTCTCAGTTGAGTAGTTCAAAATTTCCTTCATGTGCTTTGGAAAGTGAGCAGCCATAGCATATATGACATAGATGTGGAGTGGTGTGTAGGAAATGGGTATGCCACCTGTATCCTGACCCATGAATTATTAAGCTGATGTTTTGTCACAACTTTTTTTTTTTGCAAGAGACTGCTTTGGAATATTAATAAAGACTACTTCGACACCATGGATAGCTCTAATTGCAGGTGAATTTATCTGTAAGACAGCAGGTGAGGCTGCTGTGATCCTTAAACTTGTTCTGTCACTGTACAGCCCAGAGGACACTGCTGTAGTACCTGTGGACGTCTGTGTTCATGCAAGTGCAAGGGTTTGGTCATCTAGACACTCCAAGGGGTCGTCATTTACAGGACCTCTGTATGTATACCATACACCTCATATCCAAACATGGAAAGAGCCACAGATCCCATCCATACTTGTGGGTGACCCACAGAATCACAGAGTGAACTGGGTTGGAAAAGACCTTTGAGGTCATTAAGGCCAACCATGATCAACACCATCTCATCAACCAAACCATGGCACTGAGTGCCACATCCAGTCTTTCTATAAACACCTCCTGGTATGGTGACTTCACCACCTCCCCAGGCAGACGATTCCTGTGCCCAATCATTCCTTCAGTGAAGAGTTTTTTCCTGATGTCTAACCTAAACTTCCCCTGGTGCAGCTTGAGACTGTGTCCTCTCGTTCTGTCAAGTTGCTGCCTGGAGAAAGAGACCAATCCCCACCTGACTACAGCCACCTTTCAGGAAGTTGTAGAGAGTGATAAGGTCACCTCTGAGTCTCCTTTTCTCCAGGTTAAACAACCCCAGCTCCTAAACACAGGGCTTGTGTTCCAAGCCCCTCATCAGCCTCGTTGCCTCCTCTGGATGCGCTTGAGCATCTCAAGGTCCTTCCTAAACTGAGGGGCCCAGAACAGGACACAGCACTCAAGATGTGGCCTCACCAGTGCTGAGTACAGGGGAGGAATGACTTCCCTGTTCCTGCTGGCCACACTATTCCTGATCCAGGCCAGGATGCTGTTGGCCTTTTTGGCCAACAGGGCACACTGCTGGCTCATGTTCAGTCTGTTGTCAATCAGTACCCCCGGGGCCCTTTCTGCCTGGGCACTGTCCAGCCACTTAGTCCACCATTGGAAGTGTTCAGGGTCAAGCTGGATGGGGCTTTGAGCAACCTTATGTAGTGAAAGAGCTCCCTGCCTATGGCAGGGGATTGCCTGTGCTGATCTTTAAAGAACCCTCTCAACCCAAACCAGTCACCTACCTGTGCAAAAGTCTCCCAGTTCAGGAAGGCTTTTAGGTGTTTCCATGCGCAAGCAAGAGGATGAGCCACTCTAAGGCAGGAAGAGTATTTCTCATGTGCCATCTCAGGTTATTCCTAGTGAAGCCTGATCAGAGATTTGTGAAATGAAGCTTGTCCTTTCAAATCCAAGCCTATGCCTTCCAGCTGCCTCACCCCAAGACAGATGTGCTGCACCAACCTCCAGAAAACCTGATTCATAACTTCATCCACAGCCCACTGCCAACAAGCAAAAGATTTCCATTGACTTCACTCAATTTCACATTGGCCCCTGGGACTCAAAACACACTGCAAAAGGCCAGTTCTCTGCTGAATCTGTTAAGGGTCTTTGGTGTTGTGAGAGCCAGCAGGGCCACACTGGTTGCTGCCAGTAGGCAATTTGGCCCTCCATGCCATTTCCAGCATGGATGTTGCAAGATGATAGTTAAAAGATTTCTCTCGAGTTTGTACTGATAAAAAGTATGTCAGACATTTTGGAAAATCCTACCTCCTGTACTACTGCCAGTGTTTCCTTCTCTATTGCTACCAAGTTTTGACTTCAAATGGAACTTTCTAATTACATCACAAATATTATATCATGCAAATTTGGAACCTGTTAACATAGTCCAGAATAAAATAGCTGAAAAATAACAGACTATAGCCTCTTTTCATTACACTCCGAAGGTCTAAAAAGTTCTGAACTATAAATTCTCAGTCCTGTCTGAGTGTTGAAGAACAGATGACCTCACAGCAGAATGAGCTGCTTGCCTAAAGAAATTGGCTAATCCATGAGACATTATTTCTATCTTCTTCTGTTGGCATCTTTTGTAATAGTTTATTAACAATGATTTGTGTCCTGTTGAGTAAGCTGTGTTTGTATAACACCATTGGCACTACATTAAGCTGAAGCCAAGGGTATTCTGGCTAGTTAGTCACAGCTATCAAATGCTTGGAACTTAATTTTCACTCTTTTCTGGCTAACCATTTTTAACAAATATTTTGCTGCAGGGTAGAGAAAATCCTAAATACTCATCAGTATTGTTTGCAGGACCAGACAGGCATTTGCAGCCAGATGAATATGTTTGATGTTCTTTTGCGGTGGAAACACAATGACATCTACTGGCCGATGAAGAGGGCTGTCAGACCGTCTGCTGGAGCAAAACAGCCCAGAGTCGACTCTGCAAGGAAAGGGGATGACATTCTTCTGAGAGGCAGGATGACAAATCAGAACAACATCCATGGATATCTCAAGAAATACAGTAGAGACTGAAAAACCGAAAATATAAAGTATTTTATTTATATACCACTTGTTTATTGTTAGTTGAAAAACAAAAAAATCCTCTGATGGTGCAAAGTTTCTCCGTTGTCCTCAGTAGTGGCTGTCAGAGTTTAAAAAGTTAAAGCAACTTGCACTGGGTGTAGCCAACTAAAATTCACAAACAAGATCCAGAATGCACAAATGCCTCCTCTCCTCTTTAAAAAAAAGGATACATGTAAGCAGGACTTTCTGATACCCTAAAATGACACAGTTCTGCACAGCACTAATATTAGTGCATTTTTTCTCTTAACATGATGCAATCTCTGTAAGTCTTGTGCAGAAAACTACCTAATCAACCCCAAAGGCATGGTGCTCCAGCAGTATTTCTCTTGCAAATAGTGTTTTTAAAAACAAATAAAGGAGGCAACAAAAACATACCTGTTTCTGAAACTATGAATGCTAACAATAGCAATGAGAATGAATTTCCTACCAGCTCACACTTCTTATGTTCAAAGTGTGTATCATTTTGAAATCCCTTGTCTTCCATCAACTCTGCTCCTATAATTTTTAGTTGAGTTGCCTCAACAAGATGATGCAGTTCAGCAGAACGAGCACCTCTAAAAATCATCATGCTTGCTTTCTAAAATGGATAGGCTTTGCAATTTACTCAGTGAGCAGCACTGAGTTGGAAATGTTATACAGCCAGTGTATCAGTGCAGCATCCAGAAAAGGAACTGTGTGGAAAAGAAGGCTTTGGCTTCTGTTCATGGAAGCAAATCAATCCAGAACCAAGGAATGCAGCATAGACTAGATCCTGTCCATGGCTGTACAGATTTCTAGGTGGTGACAAGAATATTGAGGCTGTCCAAAATTAATGAATATTGTGCATGGGAGTAAGAGCAGCAAATATGAGCAATGCATTAAATGCGGTCACCATAATCCATGGAGACTTTAGTACCATTTCATATTGGATTTAGCAGGAGTCAAGAATGTGCTTGAACTGGAGCAGCATCTTGTATAACGTAAGTGAGTGCTCAAAAGCTCTGTACAATTTTGCATGTCACTCCCTCACTTAGATTGCATCCTTTACAGAGAAGAGGAGGGAATGTGAGCAAAAGGATTTGACCCTAATGTCACAATCCTACTGCTCAACAATGGACCTTTCACAGTGCTGTTGCAAGGAAGAAAAGGGGAGATGGCATAATACAAACAAGAAAAAAAATGGTAAGGTGTTACTTGTTCAGTCTTTGATTATGAAGATCTAAAAATGGTAGCAATTCCTCCTCCTCATAGCAATAAAAGAGAAATCTGTGATAAAAGTGGTCTGACTATCAAAATATTGCAGGAAGTTCTCACCAGACCACATGCAGCAGATGAATACTTTTGTATATTGCATAGCAAAGGGACAACTAGGGGCTGGATTTCCCTCCTCAAATAATTTCAGTGTCAGAATTGGCATTTGATTCCTGACTGGTAGCATTCAGGATGCAGGACAAAACAGGAGTGTTTATATCTGTGAAGCTGCTTGTTTGCCTATGTCATCCTGGATTTTGGTTCCGAAAGGCTACATTCTATTGACACAAAAAAAAAAAAAAAAAAAAAAAGGCAGCAAAATCAAGGAAATGTCTTCCATATTTTTCTGATGCGTGTAACTTTTATAAAGAGAGCTCTTATGGGATGTGAATTGTCATGTTAAACACAGTGACACCTAACAATGAGTAAAAAATAAATCAGATGCAGATTTCTGGGCTGCTGTCCTATGTTACCACACCATCCATGACTTTTGCCAGTGGTCATGTATGTTAGTGGTTTTCACACTGCAGTAACTGGGATGAAGCCTGAAAATGGTCAGTGTGATACTCATGTCCCTGTTCAGTGCTATTATAAACCCTCTGTCTTTTATGCTGGCAGGCGAGTGCACCATGTCTGCATTGGTGCACTCCATAATAATTCTGGGTAATAATCACTCTGTGAAGATCCCTTAGTTATTGTCTTCCTTCATTTGACTCTTATTTACATTTCCTATGGGCGTACTTACATAGAAATACTAAAAAATATTTGTTTAGATAATAAAGGGTGAGCTTTGGGTTTTTTTTCCTTCCTTCCAAACCCCCAAAATCTGCTGACTTTCTTGACCAGACAAGAAGATGTTCACCAGTAACCTTCACTCCCCCTCCAAAAAGCATTGCCCTGCCTGGGTTATTTGTTGTGACCTAAAGATAGCAACTTTAAACACAATTCTTTTAACAAACCAAAGACTCATGGACACAATTCTATGCTTATAATTTCCAGTGGATACAGGGGATTTTCTTGAATCCTTATTACAAATGAACATCTTCCACTCAGCCAGTCATCCCAGACAATGCAGCCTTATGCTCATGCATAGGAGTTAGGGAGTAAAAATGATGAGAAATTCATTACTTAATCTTGAAATTAATTTTGCCTAATTTGGAAGAGTGAGAAAATACAGAGGGGCAGTTAAATACTTGAAAAATATTTATGAAGTCTCTGAAAGTAAAAGTGGGAGGGTTAAGCACCCTGGTTAAAAACACAGTTGGAAGAACATTTGTCCTCAGGTCTTCCAGATCACTGCTATTTCCAGTTAAACAAAGTTAGGAGGAGCCTTTTACATAATTTTCTGCATTCCTGTCTTCAATATGGAGATCTGTTTGCGTATGTGGATGCATAAATATGTACCTCCTCCATATACATTTGTAGAGAGGAACCAGAGAACTTTGCACGCACAGAACTGCAGTCTCCATCTGGATACACCTCAGGAGTGAACTGCATTATTCATTTTGTGTGCTCACTTTGAGACATCCTGGAAGATCCTGCTTTTTGGGAGTATAGAGCCTATGCCATCCTTAGGACACTTAATCTAGACTCTAGATGTGAAGAACACTCTTTCCAGCCTTAGAGGCTCATCTGTCAAGCCTAAAGACAAAACTCCTCTAGGACATGCAAAACCAGACACAGAAACACCCAGGATGAGGGGTGAAGCAAAGAGAGGCAAGTGAGGATGCTGGTCTTGAAACTACTCTCATCTTGCCTTGATCCCTTGCTGGTCCTGGGTAAATCTCTTCATTTTCTTCAGCACAGAGACACCCAGTGAGGAAGGGATGATTACTAAACAGTGAATAAGCCAACTGTGGAATGGCTAAACAACATAACCATGCTAATAATTCTTAGCAGTTTTTATTCCTCATCTCCTTTAAAATACTTTTTTTTCATCCTGTGGCAACACTCAACTGCCTTTCTCTGGTCCTGCAGTGTGGCACAGTGCTGAGATTTGGCTTACCACCATCTGGAGATGAGACGGATAGAATAAGAAACTTCCACTTTGCTAAATGACCAAATATAAAGAGTTGTCTTTGGCCACTTCCCATCCTTCTCCACCCTGAAAAGACCAATGAGAAAATGGAACAGGATGTATGTAAAATATCCTTAAGCTTGTAAGCATCTCCTAGTAGTTGGTGTTCATACGACTTTTGAATGTTTCAGCATATCTTTAGTTCTCTTTGATTCTTCTGAGGTTATATGGGTGGTTGCTGGCAGAATTACACAAATACAGTCTTCAGAGCTCAGCAATCCTTGGATCCAGATTTGGAGCTCAATGTGGGTGGCATAGGAGTAAATGCCAATAAGGAGGCTAGGACAGTGTTGTTACTTTCAGAAACTAAATGACTCAGTACAGAGCCTTTGCAAGCAGCAATTAAAGAACCAGAAGAATGTTTTGTAACTACTAAAGAGTAAGAGGGGAAACCTCATTTTTTTGTAATGATGTTTTATTTTCACTCTTTAATGAATGTTTTAGTCTTGCCTTAAGATATATTTCTGTTACTGAATGTCAGCTAGAGACAATCACTATCTTTCAAGTCTTTTGCTGCTAGGGCATTTCAACCTTTGCCGTGGGAACACCTTTCAGTTCATTTTAGGGTTAAGGCTTCAGATCTCAATAGCTGCACATTCCTGCTGTTGAGAGAAGCTCTACAGGATACATAGAAAGCATTTATGAAAATTCTCATAGACTTTAGATTGATTTGTAGAGGTAATATATCTGATGATGATGACAATGATGTATTGTCCGGAAAGTTTTAAATAAAAACTGACACATTGATACAGTGTGGAATAATACAGAGTTGTCCAAACCTCAGAGACAATATCAGCTATTGACTGAAGCACTGAATTGAGACACAGGAAAGCCTTAAGTTGCTGTACCATCTCTGACACTGTCTTACTGAAGGCTAGGTTGGCACGATGACTCAGTTTCTCAAGTTTCCCATGTGTTGAATGGTGATGTGGTACTCATATAATCTCAGTGTACCTAGAGGCAGATTTTGATAGGCAAGTGTGCAAAGCAATTGGTGAGTGTGAAGTACACATACACAGGACACAGTTTATATTGTGGGAAGTACTGGGAAGAGTTGCTAGAAAAAAAAAGGCACCATACTAAAAGCCTTAAAAATCTGATTACAAAGTAAGCCAGAAAAAATGGCTTTGGTATGTTATTTCAGAATGTTACAGTAACAAAGCAGTTTTGCGTGCACTTGTGTGTGTGTGCGTGTATTTGTGTCCATGGATATATGTGTGTGAGTTTGGAGGGGCATGTGTGGGTGTAAGTACATGTATATACATTCATATAAAAAATGTATATACATTTATATAAAAACAGGTATAACCACATACAGCACATACTGCTTGTGCGGCATATCTGTGGCATATCTATTCCTTGCTGGTACAGCAGCACATGTATCAAACAGAAAATACTTGAGAAGAAATTGAAAGTATTTACTGACAGCAAGAGAAATGATTCATGTTCTAGTATCAGAAAAGTAATTTTTTATTTTGTTTTCCTTTTTCTAAACCATCAGTAGTGTTAAATATTTCTCACCTGGCTGTTTACCAAATTTCAATAGTCTAGTTAGCTGAAGAATTAAGCTTTGGATCAGTCTGCAATGTACACATATTTCACGGGTTTCATACCCTCAGATTTCTCTGACTTGTTTACAAAAAAAAAAAAAAATCAAGAATCAAAAATTGCTAGGCAGTTCCACAGGGAGGGAGGAATTACTCCAAATTTACACCGTGAAATGTTCCAGTTATTGCCACGACTAAGTTTTCAAGACAATCATCATATCCCAGTGGATTTCCAAGCATATAAAATGAAGTTCTCCTGGGAAGGTTGAAAAGAAGGAGTATTATCTGAAGACCTGTTAGACCAACTAACTTCAGACCTGCATGAATAATGATGCCTCTGGCTCTGGTGAGGTGTAACAGTTTTCAAAACATGTTGGAGATGCCTGTGGATTTCAGAGCACTTTGAAATCCAGGGCTTAAAATGAGAAGTTTTGCTCCCAGGGCATAACTTTGAAAGCAGAGTGCAGGAAGACAGTAAATGAGTCCCAGCAAAGCCCTCTGGAAGCTGTGACGAGCACAGTTTTGATATATGAAGCTGAACAGCAGAAGGGGTTACAATTCTTGTCCTTTTTAAGAGCTTCTGAAGTAGTGATCCCCTCAAGTACATATTTTGATATCACAGCCTGATATTTGAAATAGACACTGCACCCTAGACCTGGATGGGATTCTCCAATTTTTCAAGATGACACAGCAATAATTTGAATTTTAGAGCTCACAGAACAATCATCTGTCCTACAGAATGTTGTTTTCACATAAGCTCCAGGAGTACATCGCTGAACCATTAAACAGTTTGCTTTCAAGATTCATTGTCAAGGATTTTTAAATGTACATTATCTTTAGACCCTAAAAAGGAATACAAAAAAAATTAAAACTTATATTTGGTGAGAAAATAAAATTGGAAAATAAATAATGGTAGGACACTTAGTAATTGCTATATCCCATCAGTGAAAACTCTCCATCTTCTTTCCTTTCAAGAGATTGTGACAATCCTACTGTCTAACACATTAGACTGAAACAGTTGAAATTTTTTTCCCTACATCTTGGTCTGCGCTTTCTATAGCACCTGAAACTGTTACTGCTCCATAGCATACAAGAACAAGTTATCTTTCAACATCTCAGTTTAAAAACAAATCTCAAAGAAGTAAAAAACCAAACACCACTTCCACAAAGCAGCAAGCAGTTTGTGATCACTTGTTTTCCAGTCTAAAAATTATTCCTGTGGCACCTTGCAAATGACTTTGTTTTGGTGTAGGAGAAGTGAAAAGCCATAATTCACAAAGCAACAGCAATAAACTCATTATTAAAAACCACATCTCACAGAGGTGATAATTTCTAGAAATGCTACCTTGTCTTTTGATCACCACTGATCCTGCCTTCAGGTGGTTTGGGGAGGGGGTGGAGGGAGGAACTGATTAACAGTGATAGTGGTGCTGGATAAAAAGGGTTTAAGGAAGCTTGAGCATTTATTTAAAAGCTTTTTTTAATGTGGTATCCTAAGTTCTGTCCTGAATCCCAACCATTAACACAAGAAACTACATAGGAAAATCCTGACTATCAAGAAATGTAATTATAAATATTACCAGATCCAGTAATAAACCTTGGATGAGTAGCCATCCAGATACACCCCCAGTCTGCAGCATGGTGCTGAGTTTCAGGGCAGGGAACACAACAAAAGAGCACAAACAGTTTCAGAGCTACACAGTTTCATGTTGGATTTGTTTTCCTGATTGATTACAACATCAGAAACTGGATGGAGACAAGAGATGCCTATCCAAGGCTGCACATTAAAGGTGATGCCAAGTGTTTTAACGTGAGGCCAGTTAAGTATTCCAGAATTTGGCCTGCATATTAAATTGTCCTGGACAGACTAGATGCATTCAGAGGGCTTTTAAAGTGCCAGAGACCTGAGATGGAACATGTGCTTTGCTGATAGCATATTGTTTATGCCAAAATAATGAATTATATTGGATTATGCATGCTTCATTTTAAACACCAGGCAATAATCTGGATTTGTGAAACAATAACAGTGTCATAGCAAAGCCTTGAACCTGAAAACCTGTAACCACTGAGCATGGTGAAAGGAGAAATCCACTCTCAAAGGCTGCCAAAATTTATGTTTGGCTTTGAGTTTTGTGGGTTTTCCCTGCCTTCTGCTCTGAAGTGTGCAGCACTGCCTGGACACTTGCAGCTGCACCTCCCATGGTCAGTGCAGTCAATGGCTTTGTTTCTCTCCCAGTGGGAAGGGATGGGCTCCCAGACCAGTAAGAGCCACAGGGCTCATGTTTCATTTGTGACATGCAGTCTGCTATCTACATATTGTAAAAAAGCAAGAAGGGATTTCCAATTGATTTGTGATTACTTGTTGGAGGGAGGGAGAAAGAAAAAGGACAATCTTCCCAGTCCGGTTTGGCTCAGTACTAATGCCAAAACTGAAGCAGCCACACAGAGGAAACTTTAAAAACTTAATTAGGGAAGAAAACAAACAAAATAATACTATGGTGTGTTTACTTAGAGCTGCAATGCTGCCAGAGAAACCTCAAAGCTTGCATTTGTAAGCTATGCTTTTCATATAAAACATATTTAATGAAAACAGGAGACGGGACAACAAGCTTTCTTCTAACTTCATTTAAACATGTTTAGGTTGCACTTTAAATTCCTCTTGGGTTAATGTGAAGCTGGGCTGAAAGTCTGAAAGTGATGAAGCCTAGCTAGCTTTTATCCCTGAGTTTAGGCTTCAGGGCCTGACAGCATATCATCTGGATCTCCCAGGACCCATGGACACCATTGCTCAGAAGGGGCTTGCTTTAGCTCCCCTCCTGATGCTTTGAGGCTGGGCTATGCTTTTGTAGTCACATATATGTGGTCTTTTCTGCAGCTTTTCAAAATACTGATTTTTAATATGATCATCTACTCACTTGTTCTGTTTGCCCCCTCTGTTAAAAGCATCAACATAAAAATTTCTGTGCTCTTTTTGTGTTATTCTGGAAGGAATTTTAATGGATTTGTAGAAGGATCTTTGCATGGCCTTAAGTTTTACAATTACTTACAAAGTAGAAGAGGAAAACAAAGCCTTACCTATGAATGGTGCACACTTCATTTTACACTCCACATAACAAAATGTGTGCTTTTAAATTGTATTTATTTCAGCATCAACATTCTGCTCTTAATTCATTTACTATGTGAATTAAAGCAGAATATTGCATCTCTTACAGAATTTGAATGCAGTTAAACAGAACAGCAGATTAACCAAGTGAACTAGTTAATTAATATGGCAGATTAACCCAGTGAACTAGTACTGTATTTATCAAAAAGATTGTTCACAAGAGAAGAAGGCACACAGCAATTCCAAATAACTGACATTTTCAAATTCTGTTTGAATTTTCAAAAGTAGAAGAAATGTTTTGTAATATAGTCAATCTTTTGGGTGCTTTCTTTGAATGTTGAAAACAATAATAGCTTAAGGATGAAAAAGATTTCCAGTTCGCAGTCTGACTTGGCACCATCTATAAAAGAAGGTGTAGGATTTTCCCCCTAAAACCATCTTGCCTGCCATTACATGGAGTTTTGATGCTCTTTAATCATTCTACCCAAAAATTTAATTTTGGATCAGTTCACTGAGTGGAACTCTTTTAGAAAATTTCCACTGAATACTAGATGTTTCTGAAATTAGATTAAAGAGAACCCTCACAAGGTTAATCGCAATCTTGTCTTTTTCTTTCGCAACACTTCCCTGAGACATGCTGCTGCATGCATGCTTTGAAATCCAGTGCTGGACTAGGGAGAGGAGATGAAGGTGGGGAGATGGTGAGCAGGAGGGTCCATGTGCAAGCCTGGCACTCCTCTGGGCTGATGTTGCCTACACTTGGCTTGCTGCAAAGCTCTGCTCACACATATTCAAGCAGAAACTTGATAGAGTTTGGTAGCTAAATTATTTGAACATTTAACACACTTGGCATCTTTCATGTCTGCAGGAGGCAAGCAGAGCTTCCTCAGGAACTGTCAAAAATTTGTTTTGGATGATACAGATCATGTGCTTCAGACAAAAGTACAAGAAATCCTGCAATGAATGAGCAGCTCAAGCATAAGCTAAACCAAAGCAGAACTTCCTTTTAATGTCCAAAAGCATTACCAGTGTGCCAAGCATGTAATTGACTGCAGTCCAAAACCAGCTGGCTGCCTCTCCCTTCCAAAATCATCATGTGCTGTATTTATTTCATCAGAAATATGTCCTATTTGTTTTCATCCTACTATCAGATGCATGCCTGAGTACCTGAAGCCATCCTGATGAGTTGCACCAAATCACATTTATTATGGCATCTTTTTTCCTCACTGAAATGGAGCTTTTGGAAGAAAATCATTTGTCCTGCTGTCACTACCGTGCTCTGCTGACCAGCCTGGAGCATACCAAGCACAGGCTGTGTGAAGAACGCTGCACCAGACATGGACAGGCAGTTGCCTCTTCAACCAGCAGCAAACATGACTGGTATCTTCATCAGCTGTACTTCCCCAAGGCCAGGCAAAGAGCTGCTCCATTTTTAGCAGCGTACACATATAGTAGGTTGCATGTCCAACTTTTGGGTGGGTTTTGAAGCAGACAGTCCCATGCTAGCACTGATTTTACTTCTGTTGAATCAAGAAGAAAACTCTATTCCACTTTGACAGAGGCAGAAATGTCCTCAGAATCTCTAAGTACCAATGCGTTTTTCTAAGTCATTTATACAAGTATTAATTTTCTGTTTCCTACAGAGCAGGGATAATTCCATGTCCTTTTAGTTTATGAGGCACATTGGAAGATGCCACAGAATGTTTAGCAGACAACTTGTGCTGTCATAACAGATCTTTGGCTTGGTTTTTCCATCTGCCTTGGTCTGGAATAGCATTCAAAAAGAAACTGTCTCGAATCTATTCAAATACTTAGAGAGTTTATTAAAAACATCATAATTCTGAAGTGAGAGATGCAATTTTATTGTTATCTGCACAATGCAAAAAAAGGAAGCATGGCACAAGGCTAACCTTTTTTTTTTTTTAATAGCAGGAAATTAGACTGTATTTTAACATTTATCCACAGTTTAGAAAAAAGATTGCAGATTATTCTGTGAGGTATATTTTAAATATGACAATACAATTTAGCTTCATCAGGACTACCAACAGTTCTGGAAAGAAATATCACATCATTGCATTCTATATTTAATCATTTATTTTGATTCACAAAAAGAACTTCTCTCAGGATGCTCTTGATAATTTAAAAAATTACAGTAATTATACCAGCTCAATAAATACTTCAGCTTCATCTTCTTTAGTCAACATATTACTGATAAAAGGAAAAAATAAACATGGAAGTGCTCCTCCAGTCTTCCTGCATTTGGAATTTGGACTGCAGCAAACAACATGGTCGGTCTGGCAGATTCACAGGGTCAAAAGCTCAGAAGGATGGCTAAGAAACCACTTTGCATCCATGCTTTACCACAGATTTCTTGTATATCCTTGGGAAAATCTGAGATGCTACTCACACTGTTACTAGCCATGCAAATAGAGATTTAATATATTGGCTAAGCCACTCCACCTGCCTTTGTGCTGACCTATTGCAGAGCTGACACTGCCTCTCCAGATCCAAAGGCACTATGATGGAGTATGGCACAAAGACACTCTGGTATCTTTGTAGAATCCACACCAATTCTAGCACAACAAAAACTGAGCCAGTGCTCTAAAGCCCAGTCAGATACAGAACAATCCATTATGGGTTGTCTAAACCACTTGTACCACAGTACCCCTTCTATGGAAACTTGAAAGGAAGTAGTGATTAATTGCCTCCACCTGCCCAAAAAGGACACTCTCCTGAGGTGCCTCTTTCTTTGATGCAAGCTAAGAAGTGCTCGCAGGCTGTGGAACACCAGGAGCAGCAGGACAAATGCCCCAGTGCCCTGCACAGGAGCAGTGCTGCCTGGGAGCAGAGGCAGCCACCAACAAGCGGCAAGCAAAGGAGTTGCACTCATGTGTGTTAACTGAAATTGTGCCTGCATTCAAAGTGTGGCACGGATATTTTAATATTGATGACTGAGAAGTTATTATATGTAAATAATACCTCTAATATCATGTCATATCTTAATGAGTTCTGATAGTAAGTCCTTTTGTGCCCATACACAAAGAATATGGCACTCAATTGCCTCTGCTGCCTCTCTACATTGCCAAATAGTTCAGAGACCTTTGAAGACTTAAGCATATAAAAATTTTTAATAGACAAAGACTGACAACTTAAACTGTTATCAGCAGTTTGATGAGCTTACAGCTCTATCTTCTGCTCCACAGGGAATTCACTGGTAAATCCTCACTCTGCTAGCAGCACCTAGGGAAGGCGAAGGCACAAGAACAAGGCTCAAGAGCTGCAGCTGAAGCAGCCTGGAGGTGCAGAGATTCTGCAGGAATCCTCCTGGGATTCCTGCCTCAAAGGATGGGCAAAAATGCCTTTTGGTCTCTGTGGACCGAAAGACAAGATGTAAGAAATGTTGAAGGTCACAGATCTGTTTGAGTTGGTATTTGAGCCTGGTGAGTATCTGAGTGGCAAAGTGAGTGCCCAGCAGAGGGCTTAAGCAGGCCATGGAAGGAAGAGGACTCCTAAAAACCACACAGGGTGAAGGTAGCAAGGAGAAAGCTCTCAATGTGCAACATGAGTACCGTGGTCAAGATATAATAAAATAGTTAAATAAATTCTCTAAATGAATGCACCCTGAGATGATTCAGAGGAATTTCATCACTGCAAATAAGTGATATAGCAAATCAGTTTTCTAACCCCAATCCTTTTAAACTGAGAACACATTGAAGGACACACAGTGGACAAAATGCATTAGATACAGAGATCCTCCCTCAAAGAAATGTCTGCAGAAAATACAGTTTGAAAATATAGCAAGACCAGTCAGTTTGAGCATCAGGCCACCTCTGCCAGGGTCTGACTGCTCACTATGACAGCATCACTGGCATGAAAAGGACAGGAGACTGTCGTTGAGAATAGTGAACCTATAAGCATTTGCTCTTATTTCAGTAACTTTGTGTTGCTGGGAACTTCAGTTTTCCATCAATGAAGCGCTTAGGACAATAAACAAACATAAAGAAATAGTAGTCAGTAAAACAGCCGGTATTTTGCTCTTTACTCAGTTGCTCCCATATAATGACTTGGGCTTTCGATGAGGCAGTACACTTTTATGGAACTTCCTGGTATTTTAATAAAGCTTAATGCTCTCTGGCCCTATGGAAATGTTTCCTTTTTCTTTTGAATCCTGAGCAATTTCACTGGCTGGAAGGAGCTTAACACTCACCCGTACTGACGCGGGACTTTTGCCACTGCTGCCACTGCCTGACTCTGCTTTTTCCATATCTATGACTGCTGACATGTGAAGGTTTTTCCACATGGGCGAGCTGGATGTGATGTTAAGCTGCTGAAAAAGCTTTATGGAGAGCTAGGGAGTTGGAGTCTGAGCTGCAAGTGGGAGGTAGGAGAAAGCAGGAGCTCGGTAATGACAACGTGGTAGCACACAGTCCCAAGCAGCCCCACGAAGGCAGTAAGATTTCTTGCTGTGACGACTCTCGTCTCATAGTGAAAATGCAAGTAAATCAGATTTAAGGGTATTAAGCTTGGGTTTAGTGGCCTCATAATTTGTGCCACATTCTACTCTGGTACAAAGTGCACATGCCGTTCTTCTGGTGGTGAACCTGGAGCCAAAAATGAACTGTTTATCTATTTATCTATATATCTATAACTATTGTGATCTCTGCCACCCGCACCCGTCTTTGTGAAACAACACCCTCCATGCATTTTTACAAGCGCTATTTGCAGCCGCATTGCTAGCTATCGTTGCAGACGCCGCCCTCAAGACGCCAGCTCCGGGCACTGCCGGCGCACCGTGAGTCCGGAGCTCTGCTCTGGCCCGGCGGGCGCGGAGCAGGCGCGGCCCGGCCCC
>JANPWX010000215.1:26270-176875 GCA_024734555.1 Trochalopteron elliotii
GGCCCGGCGGGCGCGGAGCAGGCGCGGCCCGGCCCCTGGGGCCGCCCCCAGGGCCGCCATGGCGGGCGGAGCCTCGCTACAGAACCGCCGCCTGCTGCAGCTGCACCGCTCGCTGCCGCCCGCCCTGCGCGACCTGGGCGACCGCTACGTCAAGGAGGAGTTCCGGAGGCACAAAGCGGCCGAGCCCGCCGAGGCCCAGCGCTTCCTGCGGGAATGGGAGGCAAGTGCCCGCCGCCCCGCGGGGCAGGGACGCGGCCGGGAGCGTTCCTGCAAGGGGACAGGCCCCGGCAAGGTCAGGGCTTCCGGGCGGTGGCAGCTGTTCGGAGGTTGGACTCGGTGATCTCAGAGGTCTTTTCCAGCACAGCTGATTCTCTCTCGGGCATGTTCCCGTGAAGGGCGAGCTCCTTACAGAGCTGCCGAATGTATTGTAACTCTTATGTTTCTAGGCAGGTTATCTTTTATGGTTCTCATTGCCTTGCCTCAGATGCGTGTTATCATACTTATGCACACACAGGTATATGTAACAGTGACATCAGTTGTGTAATTAGCTGTGTATAAATATATAAATAAAAATATATGCAGAATTATCTGTATGATCTATAATAATGCATTATATAAGTATATATAAATATTTATAACTACATACATAACTAATTGTACAGTTATAATTAGCTAAATGCACAGATGTAAATAGCTTCCCTATGAACTTGCATTTCATTTTTGAGTGACTTTTTTTAGTGACAAGTCTTATGTGAACATTGCTTCTCTGCTTAACACCCCTTCCCCTGAACTTGGTGCCTGGTTTCTCCAAGGAGAGAAAAGCAGATCAGTCCCAAGTGATGAAGTTGTAACAAGTTTCACAAGCAGCTGAGGAGGGAGAGCCATAAGATGCTTTCTCCACTTGCCTGGACCCCAGCAGATATCGGCATATTAGTAGGTCCCCAAGAAGTCCACATGGCAGGCAAATGTATAGACACTTCACAGAGGAGAAGCTTCAGTTAAAGCATGAACATAGTTGCAAGAGGCAGATGTGTAGACAAGCTTCCCATTAATTTTCATGCTCCTTGAACTACTGGCTTGGTAGTACTTTTGAATCTCAAAACTGTTTTCCTTTCTGTGGAAGGAAATTCTCTTCTGCTTTGCAGTGGAAGGTGGTTAGAAAAGGTAGCATCCATTACCTCCCAGTTTACCAGTAGAAGAGTAGTGAGGGAGAACTGCTCCATCCCTTCTGCCTACACAGCTGAAATCTTGTGCGTTAAAGTAACTTGGGCTGGGGCCTCAGAAATAAGCAGGGAGCAGACTGCCTGGTATTGTCTACAAAGGAAAGGAATAAGTGTATTTTAATTGCCTCTTGCCAACTGGTAGATCCTCAAATCAGAGAAATTTGTATCTACCTCTCAAATGCCTGATGCTATTGTAATTCTCAATTGCCGTTTACTTGATACTGCTGAAATGTTTCCGCATCACTGCTTTCAATTTTAACATGAGCTAAAGAGACAAGTTACAGGTTACTATTTTCAGTGCTAAAATCTTCCTTAAAATAGTTTTAGAAAAGGAAGGAAGTATTTACATTGAAATGTTTACATTGAGATATCTTTAGCCATTTTTAAAGTGAAGTAAACAAATAGTGAAAATGTTTCTCAGTTTTGAAACGTTTTAAATGTAGATTATAGAGAAAATGGTGACAAAAATTAGACTACAAGTAACAGAAATTGAATTTTGAAACCTGACATTTAGTGCTATTAGCTATGATATGTTCAAGGAAAGGAAACTAATTTAATAACTGTTTTGAGTGTGTGAGTATAAAGAACTTTGCAAATATGTCTGTCTTCTAACAAGATGCTGGGAGATATTAGCACGTAGTTAACGTGTCTCTTCTCATCTTTAATTTTTATTGTGTTCTGGGGTCTTTTTCTCACCCAAATAATAATCCATTTCAAGTGTGGAGTTTAAATCGGAATTGCATAATTTTGGCCTGTGAGACTTGATTTGCATCTTATCTTATGCTGTGGTTCTCAGCCCCATGAAGACTTGAACTAGGTAATTGAGGAAAGTGGACTGCGGGCACACTGGGATTAGGTAACTCTGGGCTCTAATTACATGCTAATTAATTCATGTTGGAGTCAGTCCTCTGTCCCAGCTTTGGCTAAGATAGAGTTAATTTTCTTTGTAGTAGTTTGTTCAGTGCTGTGTTTTGGATTTGGTATGAGAATAATCTTGGTAATGCACTGTTCTAGCTGTTCCTAAGTGTGCTTACTCTAAATCAGGTATTTTTCAGATGCCCATGCTCTGCCAGTGAGGAGATGCACAAGAAGCTGGGAGGGACAATGTCCAGGACAGCTGACCCAAACTGGCCAAGCAGATATTCCATACCATACAACCTGTAGTATGTTCAGTATGTAAACTGGGGCAAGTTGGCCATGAGGGGTTGATCACTGCTCAAGCGTGCAGCAGGTCAGTCAGCAGGTGGTGAGCAGTTGTGTTGTGCACCACTTGTCTCTCTTGCGTTTTATTCTTTACACCCTTCGTGGGCAGCAGGACTCTCTTTTTACTAGAAATTGGCTGGAGGCTCCAGGACAGTTCTTGCAGGACACCAGCAAAGCTGTGAACTGCCCAGTTCTTGTCTAAGAGTCACACAGTTAGCCATGAGTGAAGCTGAGATAATGCTGCTGCTTCATGTATGTGAACCATAACTGTACTTCTTGCCTCTAATTTTATTAAACAAAACAAGAAACAATCAAACCAAACAAAAAAATCCACCTAAAATAAGTCACTACAACATTAATACAGACTGGTTGTTTAAATTTCCTGTTAAGTTTCTTTATTTTGGAAAAATGTATACTTACAGCTCTGATAACAGTGTTTTAGCATGTTGCATTTCCAGCATTTTTCTTCCCAATTTGCTTGTTCATTAGACTAAGCATATACCTCGCTCTATGCACTTTGTGTTCTCAATATTCAGCTTCCATCTGGAAAGGTTCTTTCCTCATGCCTTCTGTTGCATGCAGGGCAGGGCATCTGGTACAGAGTTGCATGATGTCTCATGTAACAGAAAATTAGTATTCTTAATTTTATATTAAAGTAATATATCTTGATGTATATTCATCAGAGGGTAAAGATTATGGATATGATGATTGCAGTGATGTTTCTTGACTTTGAATGAGGATTTCAATATGAAGTGTAATCTTAATAAGTCATTCGAAATGCTTTTTGAATGAAAATTTCCAAGGATGTCTTAACTTCAACATGAAACTACTTGACTGTTGCTAAAACTCTTCAGGCTCTCTTTGGGTAGTTGGACCTTCTGGAAGTGCTTGAATGTACTAGTTCATAACCTGTGCTGTGCTTTCTTGTCCTCCTATTGGATTCATATTAGCTAAATGTTTAGAGAACAGGCCTGGCATTTCAATCACATTATGGTTGCCTCAAATGATGCCCCTGCCCCCTTTGCTGTTTAAATTATGTTGATTCAAGAGAGCTGGGTGTATTAATTCGAGGTTGTAGCCAGGTGGGAGTTGGCCTTTTGTCTCAGGCAGCTAGTGACAGGGTGAGAGAACATAGCCTCAGGTCGTGCCATGGGGAAGTTCAGGTTGGACATCAGAAGGAATTTCTTCACAAAAATGGTTGTTAAGAGCAGACTGCCCAGGGAGGTGATGGAGTTACTATCCCTGGAAGTGTTCAGGAGATGACTGGATGTGCCACTTAGTGCCGTGTTTTAGTTGACAAGTTGTTTGATCAAAGGCTGGACTCCGTGACTTTAGAGGTCTTTTCCAATCTGAATGATTCTGTGATTGTGTCTCACAAATGGAACAATTTTCCTTTGTTTCCTGTGAAACATAGTGGAAAACCTGTAGGGAGCTTTCTAAGATTAGCTTTGAAAATAAAGAGGGAAGAAAAGAGGGGTAAAGCTCTGAAATGATATTGCTGTAGTATGTGAGTGGTTCATGTTGTTTTCCTGGAAAGGAGATGAGAAGGGATCTTGTCTTGTTTAGAATGCATGGAAATTGAGGGATTTAGTGTTAGAGTCAACCATGTAGATGGCTAATGAAGTTTTGTAGAAAACCTAAGCTGGCCTATTTCCATTTTATAAAATAGGGAAACTATCCAGTGAATATTCTTGGAAGAGTTTTTAAGTGGGTATGACCAATAATAGACTGCAAGTCCATATGTTCCTATAAAAGTAGAAGAATATAAATATTGTGGTTTTCCTGTCATTGGTATTGGATTGCTAGTTTGTGTCTGGAAACCTGCTGGAAAATATTAAAGGAGGATACAAAGAAAGTAAGCTTTGTTGTTCAGGAATTGTACTTGTTCAGGTAGATTCAAATTAAGCATATAAATTATTAATATATGTTCCTATCTATTTTCTAAATATTTAATATATTAATTAAAATAATTGGTACTCGTTTACAGGAGACTGCTGATATAATTAGATTGATACTGATTATTACCTTGGAATGCTATTGAATTAATGTTGACAGGTATGATAAGTCAATTAGTTCAGCAGTCTTCTAAATCATGGTAGCTGATGAGAATACTTATATAAGATAAGTAATATTAAGATAGTATTGATTACTTCATTTCATATTGCAATAGGTACAATATGCAGCTAAATAATTTCAGTAACAATCTGTTTCATGTTTAAGCGTTAATTTTGAAAATGACCATTTTGTAGTTGGCTTTTCAAAAAAGCCTGACCCTGCAGATGAGAGAGCCTGGACTGTCTCTAAGGCAAGCAGAATAATTCTGCAGAATTGCACAACATTTTCTCAATCTGATAGATTGAATAAATTGCCTTTAAAAGTCTTTGGCCACTCTAGACCCTGAAAACCTTTTTACAAGCTTTCAAATGAACTGTCACGTAGCCTCTCAGGAATGACTAAATTTTTGAATGAGTGTATTTGATGCAATACAAGTAATTGTCATTCATCAAATTTATTTTCAGTTGCCTGCGTCACTTGCAGCATTTACTTTGCTGGGATGATTGTGAGATGCTGTCATATCTCAGGGAATATAGTTGTTCTGATATGTCTTTTTCTGCTCACGAGTGGATATTCTTACAGAACTTTTTATTTCTAAATTTTCTGGGCGAGTATGGTCTTCCCTCCCCTTCTTGATTTATTTTTAAACTACTGGCTCTCAAAAATATGTTGAAATGTAGAATGGAGAATTTGAAGAGCAAATAGTCAAAGAGGGTGGAAGAGGAAATTGTGGCCAGTAATGGAGTCAGACTGAAATGGGAATGGGATGTGTGGGTTGCCCTTTGTGCTGTCTTTCAGCAAATAATGTAGGTAGTATAAAACAGCTGCTGGCATTCTGAATTCTGCTCTCAGTTTCAGTGAAGTACATTATATAAGAGATGTTTTCTTTGCCTGACAAAGAAATACTTTTTTTTTGGAAGTAAAATATGTCTTTAGGATTTTTGCCATTTTATTACTTTTATTAAAGTTGTGAAATAGGACTTTAGAGTAGTATTTCATTTTAACATTACTGGATAGATCGGATTTTGCTTTTAGTGATTTTTATGGCTATCTGGATGAGAACCTTATTAAGAGTAAATTCCTGTTGAGTCCTCTGTTTTTATCCCCCAGTTAGGGTGTTCAGTAGTTATTAATTTGTAAGAATTAAATTGGAATCAATTTCCTCTATTTTCTTCTATATATCTCAGAAGGTAGGAAGGAATTTTGCATTTTTCTGAGAGCCAGTGAACTGTGGCTGATAAACTGAAGAGCATGTGGGATTTGGGCATGAATGGCCACAGGAAATCAGGCTGCTCCTCTGGCCTGGCATTCCTGGTGGCCTGCTTGGTTGTAGGATTTGAAGTCTACCTCTGGTAAAATTTTGCCTGGGTGCACCCGCACCCATGATTTGATGAGTGTCCTAAATTAGTATTTATGTGCAGTTGCAAAGGTTGACCTTTTGTTGTAAATCCCTCTTGTGAAGTTTCATGCAAATAACATATTTTTCCTATTATGCCATCACTTCCATCCTTTCAGTGCTCTTTCAGATTTGGGTTTAGAAGCAGGAACTGGTGTCTGCTTCCCTTCCATGAAGAATCCAGGCAGTCTGGGAGCTTTCTGAAGTGGTGAGACTTGGGATAGCCTGCTAGATACTCACTGTCTTGTGCATGATGCACACCCATTGCAGAAAGGGGAATTTGTTACTTCTCACCTGGAAAGCAGCATCATTCTCTTTCAGGTTCACCTGGCCACTCCTGAGGCCAGTGATTTCTTGCTGATTTTTTTTTTGTTTGTGTGGGTTTTTTTGGTTTTTTTTTTTTGGTGTATGTGTTTTTTTTTTGTTTGTTTTGTTTCGTTTTGTTTTTTTCCCTGTATGCATACTGGTTTTAGGCCTTTGCTGTATTTTCTAAATTAAAAATTTTGTAAATTGTGTCATTAGTATTCTCAATGCTTCTGTCATGTTACCATGCCAATTATCTGTATGCTATCATATCCATGATTGCATGTAGCTAGTCAGATGGATGTTTTGATAATTGCTTATCTGCTAGTTGAAGTTTTTATTTACAGCTGTTTTGACACAGCAGGAAATCATACCCAAGTCACAGGGGTGACATCCAGCAGTAATGTCAGTCACTTGCATGTGCCAGTCACCTCAGGTACATTGCAAGTATAAAATACCTAATGTGAAAATAGGTTTATAAATTTCAGATGGTTTTGTAGCATGCCTTGGATATTTAAAATGTGGCGTGCATTGAATCCCTGAACTGAAATTTCTCAGCGGAGTATAGTAATTTTATTAGTTATAACTTAGATTGAGAAGTTTAAATTGCTGTAGAAGTGGGATGCATCTCTAATGAGTGTTAACAGATTGTTCCTTACATTGGCTATCACTGGCAGGGTGTATTTCTCAGGGTTGAAGATACTGTAGAAGTTCTGTGAATGTCTTCCCTGAGCAGAGACCTGTACTTTCCTAATCAGTACAAGTTAGTGACAGCCAGAGTGAGAATAGATCTCTAAATAAGAAAACAGCCAGAAAGAGGAGAAGCAGAACCAGTAATGAGCATTTACAGAATTGTCAGTTTAAAAGATAATTCAGGTTTCCATCTAGTGGTGGCATAAAATTCTGTCCAGGCTATATGAGATAGCATGTGCTTAGCCATGTTCCTAACACAGCATTGTACTTGTGTATGTGTGTGAAACTTAGGGAATCAAAAGCCTTTATTATGTATAAATTATATATGTAATAGCACATAATTCTCAGGACCTCCAGATTTTTTTGAGTTAGAGCTGCAATGGCTAGCCATCTGTTATTTTGGGCATTCAGATATCCAAATACTCTTTGAATTTAAGTTTATCTTATTTGCTGTGAATTAGGCTGAATCTTTTTCAGTATTCCTTGACAACCATTTAATTTCAGTTTGCCACAGGTTACTGAAAGCAAATGGATGTCTTAAAAGGTTTTCTTCAAGTTGTATGTGTGCAAGTATGAGTGTTGTTAGGTTTCTTGCTTTCTCTTATATGTAAACAAAACAGGAAAAAAAAAAGGAAACAGGACAGATGGGTATTCTGATTCTTTTGCCCCAGTGTTACAGCCCTGTTTTTAGTATTTAAAGTATTTTGCAGTAGAATTTAGAAAACCTTATCAGGTTAGGTTTTCAGATGAAGGTTAACAGCAACTGAAAGACAGACCAAGCAGTGTGATGCTGCAAGGACATTTATTGACAAAAGGCACAGATATTTATATTGTTTTAGCTTCTGCATAACAATTTCCAATTGTCCAACCTACGTGCGATTTAGTACATAGCAGGCCATAAGGTGTATTTTTTCTTTTGTGCAATTACTTACCACAGCAGGCTGTTCTGTTCTTTGGGAGGGGACACAGTTTCTGCAGTTCCCTCTTTGTGTATCTTTCTCAGTTTCTACAGTTCTTTCTCACAGCTTTTCCTCACAGCTCTTGCTGTACAATCTTTGGCAGTTCAACGTGTCCTTTAACTCCTCCTGTTCTGCAACACAAGGTATTGAGGTCCAAACTTAGTTTCAAGACAATGTAGTGGGTCAAACAAACAAACTGAGTATTAATTGCAGTTTCAAACTTATAAGGATTTCTGCTTGTTTGTATTTTATTGACACCTTCCTTCTAGCATTTGTTTGGTGCTTGTGTGAACATTGTCAGCATGTAGTGTTTTGTAAGCACGGTAGGTTTTATGCCTTGTCAGTGCGTTTCCACTATCAACACTAAACACTGCCAACTTTCTACAAGTGCTGTCAAGTACCATATTTTGTAATTACTGCAATAATGAGTGCTGTAATTGCATGTACTATATAGATGTGCCTTTCTGTCCTGTGTAGACAGAAAATTGATATTTTCTGCAAGTTAAAATGGCATCTGGAGCACATCAGAATAATTGTTTATAAACTCTTCTGTTTTTTTTTTCTTCTTCTTCCAGTGTAACGTGAGGTTGCACAAATAGAGTTATGCATATTGGAGGATTTTAAAGCCCCAGATTTTTTATATATAGAGCTATATTGATGTGTACCCATTGAAAAATGTAAGGGTTTTTTTACACAGTTTACTGATATTAAAGTAATTTATTGAATATTGGTTTTTGCAAGAAGTTGAAGCTCAGATTTTGACCTCATAATCTTGTATTTAGTGGCATCTTTATTACCATTGATGTTGCTTTAGCTGTCTTTTGTAATGCTGAGAGCTTTGGCTGTTTTGAGGCTGAAGCTGACTGTACTTGCAACCATATGTCTTCTTAGTGACATCCTGCTTTTTGTGCAGCTCACTTCTGGGAATCCATCAACAGAAAATTACTGCTGAAATATATTTTGTTTCTGTGTCTTAAAGCTGATAATTTCAAACTGTATTTTTGAAGGTTATTATTTAGATAACATATTTAATCATAGTATCTGATAAAGTGTTTGAACTTCTAGCTTTTAAAGGTCATTTCCAGAAGTAATGTATAGTGATGAGGTATTTCTAATGAACAAGTTAGAAGTCCTACTAGAAGCAGAGTTGCTGACTGTTGGATTTTAGGCTTATTGATATGTGGGGGGGTTGAGTGCTGTTATTGTGCTGGTTTTTTTATTCTTTCAGGGATATTAGTAAGAGACAGAGCAGTCTAAGATGAAAGAGAGCATGATGCCCTTTCTTCCTCACTGCAGTAACTAGGTAAATCTGTAAAATACCTTCTGAATTGACCTTGCACCCATATTTCAAGACTGGCTAACAACAGACAAAATGTAGATGCATCTTCCCTTTCTCTGTGGGAATTACTGAATGGTGTAAACTTGATAAACTAGTTTTATGCAACCTTATAGTATTTTTTTCCTTCTTGCTGAACTATTCTATTCTGTAATTTAGAGAAAATGAACATTAGGTCACTGCAATATTCTTTTTCTCTCTCTCTCCTTTTTTTTTTTTTTTTTTTTTTTTTTTTTTTTTTTTTTTTTTTCTTCCTGAACCAGAAGAAATGTGGTGGAAGTGTTTAAGTCCCCATCACTATTGCTTCTTTGGAGATGTCATGGCTGAAGGTATTGGGTGGTGTTGGAAGTGTTGATATTTGCATGAAATAAACCAGAACAATTGGTTTATTTTTTTTGTGGGCCATCAAATACCATTTACTTATAATCAATTTCTTGCTTCTTATTATTGCATAGTGAAAGCATGTGGTCTTTATAGTAGAATTTGGATTATAATAGGCAGTCTGTATTGAGGTAATACCAATCCATGAAACTTCATCACCTTCTGACTGAAGTCTGTAATGCCCTTATGTGTACTATCCTGGCTGATTTTTGACCTGAGGTAGGAAAAGTATTGTTCATAAGTTTGCAGTTTTTAAAGTGTACACATGATGGCAGCAAATACTTAGCTAGAGAAGCCTTGTTCCTATGCTGGAAAAAAGAGGCTGCTGAATTTTCTAATACAAACTAGAATCCCTACAGATTCAGTTATTATTTATTTATTTATTTAATAAATAAATTATTTATTAAAATATATATTGAGAATTGTTAACTTACTGATGCAGATTTTGAGAAGAAGATTTTTCAATTAGAAAACTTTACTGAGGTTTCCACATGGTTTAGTCGTAATATTGCCATAATGTGCTTTCTGGTTTGGATTTGCATTGGTGAACAATACTCTTGGGCACAGGGTGTGACTCTTGTGGATGGTGCTGGGCTGGGCCAGGAGTTGAACTGATCCTTCTGGGTCCTTTCCAACTTGGCAAATTCTGTGATTATAAAATTCAGATCAGCCATGGTAGTGCCCAGGAGAGTATGCCCAGAGCTGATGGAGCCTCAGTATGTAGATACAAAACTCTTTTAAAAAGTTCTATTTATTTAATTTTTTTCATAGTGGATCTATTGAATTTTAAAGCAATTGTATTTTTGGAAGTTTATAGTAATAGCCCAATGCAAATTTTTTTTACCAAATGGAAAGCTTTATTGTCAGAAATGTCACATTTTAGATGCTATTACAAAATATATTGGTATTGTATAGTACTGTTTAGAGAACAAAGTTTTCTTTAAAAATGAAAATATAGTATAAAAATATTATTTATTCCTGCTTTTATTCCAGGATGCCAGTGAAACATTTAAACTGGATCTCTTCCTCTTTTTTTTCCCCTTTCAAAATGAGTATGGTGTGTGTCAGTTGTCCACCATAATATTTTAAGCCAAAAAGTTACAGTTTGCCACAGTTCCAATAATAAAACCTTGTGGAAGGTGTAGGTCAGCTTTTGGCTGTGGTACAAGCAGGCTGCTCTAAAATTAGGGATATTTTGCTTCATGTTCAGTTACTTGTTCTGTCTGTATACTTTATTTGCAGTAGTTTAAACTTGATTTTATGCTTAGAATTAATTTTAAGGTGTTCAGCAAATCATGATATTCAGTTGTTTTCTGGGCCTTTTAAATTCAGTTTATTGTTCACAGTGAAATACCCTGGTGAGCTATTTGACATCCACTACAGTGAGTCATTTAAGAATTTATTTAAGAGATCCATGATATGAAGAGTTTTAATTAATTAGCAAACATGTCTTTTGTTCTTCAGTTCAGCTGCTGATTGAGAAGTGAAAAGAAATCTCATTGGTAGCACTAGCAATGTTGTTCTGGTTCATGGGCAATTCAGTACCATCAGTGTAACTGAAAGGAGTTACACTGTTAAGAAAAACATCATCATCTTATCAATCAAGAAGGAAGTGAGGGTTGCTTTGTGAATAATTTGAAGTCTGATTTGTCTTTTAAAAAAATTTATTATTTGTTTTACCGGTGAATCTGAATTTTGTGGAGTGTTTGTCTGCCAGCAGATGCCATTCCTCAGCAGCAGACTAGTTTCCCAGACTTAACCAAATAGAAGAAAATAGTTGTGGTAGACCCTTGTTTTTGAAAACACTGGTGGCAGTTTGCCTAGGATTGTCTTTGTTTTCCTCAGTAAGAACAACCTATGTATACTATAAACAATTAAATATTTATCTTTTACAATGGAGCTGTTTAAAGGTTTGTTTCCTGCTGATGCATTAAACCCCAGGGCTGCAGAAATGGTAATATGTGGGGAAAGATGCCTTTGTTCTTCAAAGTATTTTAGTTGAATAGAGGATGACCCAGAAATCCTTTGGCACTCAGGGAACTTCATTTCGGAAGGTGTAAATGTGTCTGTGTTGGAATTGGTGAAAAGATGTAATGAGAAAGACTTGGAAGCTGAAGTCTCAATGGCTTGCAATAGGCCAAGTCCTTATAAAACCTTTAAGCATATGGAAAAACAGATGGCCCAGTTTTAAGTGTAACAAGGAGCTAAGATGCTGTGCAGTGAAAATAGACAAGGAAATCCTGGTAAGAATATTCTGTTTGTAGTTTCTAAATTATTTCTGTGGTTATATGCCCTGGTACGTGAATAATGACATACTGCTATGTCTAAACTTCAACAGCCATATTTTTAACAGCTAGTGTTTTGGATGTGGGCAAGGCCTGTCTTGGCCTCTGTAGACATCTGCAGAAGACTATTTTGATAATAGACTGTAGAATAGAAGACTGTTTTGGTGATTGGTAAATATGGTTGGACCACCAGACCGTGGATTGAGATGATGGATGTCACCTTTCCAACCTCAACCCCTTCCATCTGTCTGCCAGTAATGGAAATACTCCTGATATAGCTAACAAGTTTTTGATTTTTCACACAGAACCCACCTGTTTAGTTTTATATTCCTGGTGGGAGAAGATCTGTTATTTATACATACACACATACATATATATATATATACACACACACACATTACACCTCCTCGACTTTAAAAATAATGCAGACTACTTTTGTGTGGCTGGTGGGAAACCTTTGAAGATCTGGGGATGCCTGGAGAATTAACTGTGAAAAAAGCCATCAGTGCCAGTTTTATTACATTCCCACATGTTTCCTAGGAAAGTTCTCCTTTACCTTCTAGTTTGTGTTCTATATTTCAGGTTTCATCAGCTCTGTCTTGGAAATGGTATGTTCTGCATTTTGTTTTATTTCCATCACTTTCAGAAAAAAGTGTTTCTGACTTCACCTGACATTACAACAAACCTGCTTCTCCTAAGGATGTTTTCTGGAGCATTGATTAGTATCAGTTATCCAGTGTGAACAAACTTAAGTGTTTCACAGACTTAATTTTCTAGATGTTAACTATTTCCAGACTTTCATGATTTTCTTTTTTCTGTATTCATGTATCCATAGCTGTGCAGTATACATGCATGGTGCATTTCAGGGGTTTGGCACCATCTACTTTATTGAGTATTTAATGGCTTTGACTTGAAGCAAAGCATATTGAAATCACAGGGTGATTTCAGTGGGTTCTTCTGAAATTCCAAGTGTGCTGGACAGTTCCTCAGTGGACAGTAGCTGTGGATGAAGTTCCTTTCAGCTCTTTTACTGAAACATGAAGGTAAAGCCATTCTTGTATCAGAGTGTTTGGATCAGAGAAAAGAGTTGGAATTTTGCAGTTGGGGAACTTAAACATTTCCTGTTTGCATGCAAGCAAACCTTTGTATTAATTCTGCTTGACAACATTCCAAATGTTGTACTCTGCCATGCAGAGCCTTCAGAGCCTTCGCAGTGATGGGGTTTTGGAAAAAGTTATCCCAACACAAAAACTGCCCACCACACAGGAAATACTAAGACAAAAGCGAGCTGTGTATGAAATAAGCTTTTGGCTTGGAAACAGGAATACTCCTTTTGCAGAGTGTGCTTGGGACTGTTTGGCCACAGCATTGTCCAGCTAAAGGCGGGTCTGTACTGCTGAACCGATGTGCTTGGGCTGCTTTGCAGCTGACAGGGGAACAGCCCATTTCCTTGCTATTAAACTCTTATGCTCCAAAGCAGGGTGGCCACATCCAAACTGCCTGCCAGGAGCAGTTGCTGGCCTGTGCCAGCTCACTGGCTGAACCTGGGAGTTGTTCCACATAAAGATGGTTATCCTTGATCAAAGCCTGTGCAAGGGACTGTGGCAGCTCCCAGGGTGGATGGTTGAGTTCTGGTCCCTTCTTCAAAGCATTCCCTGGGGCTGCTGTAAGTTGTTACTGCAGACAGAACTCTGACTCCTCTGCTGTCAAGTGCAAATGCTGCTTTTGTTCTGAATTCTCTCTTCACACATTAGCAGATTCTCAACAACTTGGATTTATCTACCTTTCTCCAAATCAAGAGTTGTCATATCTGAAATCCGTGTGGAGATTGAGCTGTCTAAGAAACAAGCTGTGAGCTCTCTAGTGCTGTTCTGTTGCTGGTCTGGTGAAACAAGAGGAGATTGTCTAGGCCATAATGAAATTGCATGTCAAAGCTGGCCACTGTATCTGCACAGTAGCATTTGTGAATGTTCAGCTCTGGGCAGGTGGAAAGTACATTCTGGAAGCAAAACAAAGTGGAACAACCCACCTTTGCTGTCTTTCTAACCAGGAGGGATTGCCAGACGTGTCTTGTTATTCTGCATTCTAGATCTCTAAAATATTATTTCAGTACTAACATTTAAAAAAAAATCATTTCTGATTCAATTCAAAGAGAGCATTCCCTGCAGTTTCAGAGGCCTCTGGAGAACATAGTCCAGCTGCTGTTCATAATTGTGCTTTGTGTTGGTAAGACAAGTAAGCACACATTTTTCATTATTCCCTTTTACTGACCTGCTTCTGAAATGTCATGGGCCAGGTTTGCACTCTTATGGGCCACAGAGATGAGAATGGGTTTGGGGAGATTGTTTTGTGTGGTGCCTCTGAGAGGATGTTGCATGGGTAAAGGGAAAGCTGCATAAAGAAGCCCTGTTAACTTGTTTGGGTAATGATGGGTATAGAGGAACTCCCGAGTTCCCTGGAAAAACTAGAGCTACTGTCATCTTACACAATACCTCAAGGGCAAGCAAGCAGAAAATAAACCTTTAGGTAATGCCAATTTGTGTATTAGAGCATTTCTAATTATGCTTTGTTGTCACTGAGCCTAATTTGGTCAACTGTTAAGATGTACTTTGTAATTTTGACAGCGGTTAAGATGTACTTTGTAAATTTTGATCAGATTTTTTTTGAGTGCTGTTGCATAGTGTGTATGTGTTGTCAGTGGAAAGGAGATTTCGTTCTTCTTTTCACTTGCATATTGTGCAAGTAAAGCTTCAGTGACTTTGGTATAGTGAGGAAAATTATAAATACAGACTGTTTCTTTTCTGAAAAAAAGCTGCTAATAAAGTTTTGTGTTATGAAAGAATAGGATGAAAACTAGCTTGTCTGTGTGTTAGTAAAAGCTTGTCTACTAAAGGAGTTTGAATAAATCAGCTGATTATTGAATAATGTCAATATTCTATACTGATCTTTTAAGTATATGAACTTGTCTGTCTTAGTGAACTTTGTAGTTGATTTCGTTATTTTGAAACAATTGTCTTGGGGGAAGAAGAAAACTCTTTGATATAGTATGATATCTTCAGTACTGAAACATTTGAAAAAAACCTGAAATCTGATAGTCCTCAAAACATAATATCAGATCTTAACAATAACTTGGGATTTGTATTTTAAATATTTTTAACTTGGGGGTAATCATTAAAATATAACTTGGACTAATCTTGGTTTTTTAATGAATGGAATAATAAAGCAGAGGTAGCCTGGAAGACCTTGACTAGAAGAGCCATTTTAGATCAGGTTGGTTGTGGCCTCATTCAGTCCTTTACACAAACCCTTTTGGGTTTTACTGATAGAGGATGTGTAGAAAAGGTTTGACTTACAGTATAATTGTCAAATGTTAGCTGAGAAGGTTCCCAAAGTTTCTTACATTCAAACAAAACTAACTACAGTTCTAAAAGTCAGATGTAACCTAAGTCATAGTCACAGCTGAATGGTACTGAAGTACAAGTGCTGAGCCAGCACTTTGAGGGTATAATCATGTTAGTGTCCTTTGATCAGTGGGTTTCATGCCAGGAGTAATATAACCTGAAAAAATTTAAATCATGCTGTGTTGGGTTTTGCCTAATAATTAGTTAAGTTTTTATAGAAATGTAACTATGTGGGTGTGATGTTAGCAGTGTGTTTATGCTTCAACAATATGTTTAGTATGCTTTAGTTTAGTTTGTCTGGTTTTATACAGACACAAGTCAGCCATATATATTCCATATGTCATTGAAATGAGGGTTAATGTGCTAGACAGTGTGGAATGTAACTGTGATGGAACAACTTTGTGGTAACTAGCAAGAGCTTGGAAACCTGTATTGTACTGATGTGAATGCTGTCTACATCGTTATTAATTTTTATTGTATTGTTTTTAATGGATTGTTTGCGTACTTATTTGCACACACACTTCTAATGCATAGTAGTAAGTATAAGAATTAATGAAGTGTATGAGTTTGTGCATCTTTTTCTTTTGAAAATCAATGCCATGGTATCTAAAAGACTTTGTTCCAGTCCTTCATGGCATTAGATTGATATCTAACAGTTTGAATTTATTTGGTAGTCTAGCAGAATGCATGCAGCAGTGTGCAGTGGATTTAATTGCAGTGTGAGTGAACACTTTGAATTTGTTTTATTTAGCTTTGTTTTTTTGCTCTTCACCTTCAGATGTTCAATTTTGTTGTGTGATGTGAAATTCTCATGATCCCTTGTACTATTCAGCATATCCTGTTTGTTGATTAAAGCTTTTGGTACAGTGATGCACCTATCACTGAGTATTTACCAAGTTACCTGCCAAAGATTTCCTTTTTCTTGAGTAATGGAACTGTGTTATTTTCATTTCTGATTAGGTAGCTTGTAGGAGCATTGTTGAGGGAAGATAGATTCTGAAAAACGTTGCAAATAGGTATGATAATTTTGACAGCAGCTGTAGTAGAACTTTCCCGGGGAAATTCTCTACCTACCTGATGAAATAAGGCATTACCAAGCTGGGTTCTGTAAAGGAAGATGTTTTGCAAAGCTGTTGTTTATAAATTCACTGCTGTAGTGGATATAGCAAAGAGTTCAGCAAAGATAAGGAAATCTGCTTTATTTTTCTCGTAAATGTAGTAGAATACAAACAATCCCATCACTTTTCCCCAGTGCTGTATGGTTTTGTTTCAGTGTTTTCGACTATTGAGACATTAAAAATTCAGGTTAAAACGTTATGCTTTGACGCAGAGATGTTACATTATTTTCCAGTTTTCTAGGGCAGCAGTCACTTGTCAAGGCTAGTCCTTCACTGTAGCAGCAGGTGGACCTCAGGCTTTACTGTAATGGACGTGCCTTGGGTAGAGGTCCATGGGAACATTTCACAAGCAGCCCACAAGTGGATTTTGGAAGAAGTGTCTATTCCAGTTTAGCTGTGTCTTCTCTGACAGAAATGATGCATGTGCTGGGGTGGCAGAGGAACCCTTGCAATCTAATGCTTTCCTGTGCATGGCTAGTGCTCAGAGCTGTGACCTGCAGCAAATGTGTGCTGTGCTCACCTGCTGCATCTCATGACAGAAGTGAGGGGGAGGGCTTTCCCCTGCATCACTAAACAGATGTAGTGGGACTGGTCTATGCTTCCCTCTCAACTGGTACCTTCACAAATTACTTTTTTTCAAAGTCTCATGAAACATTCTGCCAGGCAGCAAATCATGCTAATATTCATCCCTCCTTTAAGAGTGAAATAAACCCCTGCTCACAAAGATCCTATGAATTACCAGTCATTGTGATCCATGAGGTTCTGCTCTGCTTGTGGGCAGATGTACACAAGACTTTCTTTTCCACATTTGTATTGCCTAGCAAGCAAAATCCATTAAGACATATAAACAACTCAAAAATAATTCAAGTTTTTATTGCTCAAATAGTATTGTATTGTTTTAAATAAGTCCAGAGTAATTTTAAAGCCATACAAATACAAGCTGAGATAATTCCTTAGTGTTGAAATGTCTTGAAACAGGAATGAAACCTCTTGAATATCTTCAGTGTTCTCTGACTGGTAGGGACCACATCTATTGGATCATTAGTGGATGGCAGACAGAGATTTTTCTAAACTTATTATATAGTCAGTTTAAAACTCTTCCTGATGATATACAGTAGAAAGAGAACTTGGTTCTTAATTCAGTATAAGCAAACACTGCAGTGGTTTGACATTGCTGCTAATGATAGGAGTATGAGTGTGCAGAGAGCAACTGAGCAGATGTGGGTGCATCATACCAAAATGATTAAATGGTACCACTTAGAGCAGAGGTAGTTTAGCATGGGAGTTTTGGACATACAGGTAAAACTAGTATGTTACACTTCCCATTTGTGCTATCCTTGCCGCAGGCAGGCTGCTTCTGCTCCAATGTTAATGCTTCCTTTACCTCTTAGTGAAGACCCTGGTACCTGGCTGTGGGAGCACCTGTGAGGGTGCCAGAGCACAGAGCTGAGCTCGCCTGGCCAGTCTTAATGTGGTGCATCCCCATTTCTGAAAGGTTGCCCTGATATTTTCATGGCGCTGGTATTTTCACATGCTTTTTCAAATATTGAGGTAAATTAACTTCTATTCCAGTTCAACACACACCTGTTTGTTTGGGACCAGACACCCTGGTTTTGCACAGAGAAAAAGGAAAGGTTCTAGGTAGGTGAGAATTTTTAGGAATATGTAGGTTCACACAAATATGTTGGATAAATGGATACTGACTTGCAGATGATTACAGAAGTTTTTTGGTTTCTCAGATTGTAGGGTTCTCATGTAGTAAATAAAGATTCATGCTCCCTTTTAGCAGCTCTTGATGTGTACTGATGACACATTTGTTTTCTTCAGTTAACTTCTGTGGCTGATTCTGAAGTAGTTCAGAAATTATATAAAAATCTGCAGGCTAAAACTCTTGGTAAGATACATAGATTTGTAGGCTTTAGAGTTTTTCACCTTAAGAAACTGCTGAAAGAATAAGCCCAGGTTTATAATGGGGACTTTTAGTTTCTCTGACCGTCTTTGTCTGCAGTTACACCAGAGGAGTCTCTGGCTGTGTATGTGAGGGAACTTTATGTTGTAATTTTGAGAGCAATAAAACTAAAGAGGAAGGAAATGCTGTGACTTATTCTGTTGCTTGGAGGATATGGAAGACTTTTAAAACAATGTATGTTATTAATTTCATTTGACAGAGATAGGTGTATGTGTATACAAAGTATTTGTCTGGTCTGAAAAATTGAATGCCGTTTAACATATTTTGCTGCAACAACAAGAACTTTAAAAATTTGCACTGGGTCTAGCACTGAGAGTAATAAGTTAACCTTTTTGCCTTTTATTAAGTACTGTGGAGTAGATGTTTATTGCAGTAACAAGCTTTCTTTCCATAGAGTGAGTGTACAAATGTAAACCAGTGTGTTGGCTTTTATCATAAGGAAAATGTCAGTTACATCAATTTGCATTTCTTTTCATAGAGATGTCCTGTTGCTGCTATTTAAAAGTAAGAAGGACTGAATTGCAACCAAATGATTGTGGCCAAATACACTGATTTATTTTTACAGAGTAGGGCTGTCAGAAATCCCTGACTAAATGTCATACGTAGATGAGTAACACCCTTATAAGAATTCACCCGTGTTTCCCATTGGCAGTATTTTTTTTCATTTTTTAAATCATGAGTCTGCCTGTGTGTAGGCTTCCTTTTATTGATGGCCAGTCTCCTAAGTAGTGCTCTATGAAGAGCACACCTCAAAATGTTTGTGTTTTGCTGAAGAAGTTTGTCTGTTTTAAATGCCTCCACAAGTACTGAGGTAGGGCTTGCCTCTGTCCCCTGTTGCTGAAGGGACCATGGTAATATAATACTGGCCAAAGAAATCAGCCTCTGATTCAGTGTTTTCTGATGCCAAATTTGCTTTGCTAAATTAGTGTCCCTTGTATTGTATTGGAACAGGTAACATTGACTATGTTCATTTAAAACCAGGGAAGTTTGTGTCTGTTTGTCCCAAAGGGTGAATCTGACTTCTACACTAATGAGCTTCTTGTATGTTTATTAAATATTGCCCATGACTTTTGACTTAATTCATCCAAGCACGTATTTCTTCTACAGGTCCATTAAAGTAGAAAATTCAGCACTACCTCAGCAGAAGGGTTATTTGTGGTGTCATGGAAATCAATACAAGATGCCTGTTAGTGGATTAATTTTTTGTTTATACTTGAGGTTTTCTTCCTTGCTGTATTGGTTTAAGGTTTTGTTTCTAATGAGCATGTAGAAATGCGTGCAGTGGAAAAATAAGAATACTACATCTCTTTTGGATATATATGTACACTTTAAATGCATAATTAGGTATAAATTGAGTAGAAGAACATGCGTGGAAGTCTTTGAAATGTTATCATCTGGGATATATAATCTTTTGCATGTTCTTAGTATCTAGCGATCTGCCAACTGTTGTGGTTGTCTTGGAAACAGGCTTTATTTTCCTTTTGTGAATATCTACATGTGAAATCATCATCTTCCTTGAAAATCTAGAAGTAATACTTCTGTAAGAACTAACTGCAGATTTAAGATGCTTGTCCTCTATTTAAAGAATTGATACAGAAATCCGTAAATGATGTTTGCATTGTGAGCTTTAATTATAGTTGTGTGCTTATGTTGTTAAAACAGTCTTTAGTGGTTTTTTTAGGTAAAATGCCTGTACTTCGTGTTGATATTTGTCTGGGAATTGTCTGTAGTGAAACACTTTGCCAAGATTTCCTAGCTTAATGTTTAAATAGAAATATTACAGTGTAACTGGTGCTTTAGAAGTGAAATTCCTAAAACCAAACTGATACTATGACTTCTAGTCTTTTCCCTTGCCTTGTTTTAAATTAACAGCATACAATAAATCCTTGGGTATTCTGTGAGATCATAACATAATATTTGCCAGATAAAACATTGCTTTTTTATTAGCCAGCTGCCATGTATGACATAAAATGTCAAAAGTAAAATAGAAACTGAGTCAAGAAATAACCATCTTTCAAATTGCTGGGGTTTTGTTAGGATTTGTATGAAAATATGAAATAATGTTCTTGAAATTTAATTTTTCTCGTCTGTGGCTTATTTGTCAGCAGTCTGATAGTTTGGTGTTAGCAACAGTGTATTTTCATCCTGATTTTTACAGATGAATGTCCAGACTGAATAACTGTCCATGTTTTGTTCTTAGTTGTTAAGTTTAGTAAGTTTTCTAATGGAGGTTTTAACATATTTCTCTTCCAGGTATTTTTGTCTCCAATACCAATTTAAAAGGCTTTTAAATATGGATACGTACATCAGAGAAGAATGTTTTTTTAAGTCTCTCATAAAGCAACTGTTTTGTTCAGTGAAACTCACACTTTGAATGACACAACCTGTCCAAGGATAGAGAACCAAGGCACAATCTTGTTTAGCCATTGGAACCCAATTGTGAGACCATTTCTTTCATTCTACTTCCCATCGCTTCCTCCTGCTTCATTTCCTGTGCTGCACCCACATTTCAGATTGATTTCTCTTTCCAGAACTTAATTGGCCATTTTATTTTTGCTTAAATGTTCAAGTATGTTCCAAATTTTTTAACTTCCTTATTCTCTAGAGTAAGATCAGGCTTCCTATATAAGGCCTGAGATGAAGCTTATTGACCTGAGTGGAGAGAATCTTGAAGACTTAAAGACTATGGTTGTTACCAGATAATGCAAAAAGCTTTTAGTGACCTGTAATTTGCCCCCAATTTACAATAGTGGCATAAGTATTCTGCACCCAGAAAGAAATAAATAATCACAGCTTGTTTTCCCACAAATGACAGTAGTCCCTCTGATGTACTCTGATGGTGCTGTGTTCCATTTTGGATGCAATAGCATTTATATATGTTTACCTTGATGGCCAGGCCATAAACTTCCCACTTTCACCTCAAGTTATGATCTCACAAATCTTACATTAAAAAAGGACATTAAAATAACATGCTATTTAAGCTACAAACAAAGCTGAGTTAATCCTTGAGCTTTTTTCACATTCCTCTAAATAAATGTCATTTCTTCCAGTTTAACAATATTAGTTAACTGTGTTCAGAAAAAGCAGTCCATTTTATACCTTCCTGATCAAATAACAATTCTTCATGCTGATTACTAAGTATAACATAATTATATTCCCTGGCTCCATTTTAGCTGAACAATTTTTCATTCTTTGCTCCCAAACTGGAAACAAGCAAGCAACTGAAAAAGAGAACCCCAAACCTCTTACGGTAACAATTCTGTATAGTTACAGTATGTGCATCATTGTGTTAATGAGATCAGTTCCCTGAAATTGGTTGATAGTCACATGCTAGCATCCTTCTTGAATATCCTGGGAAAACCTGATATTGTTGAAGTTCTCATGGCTTTTCCTTTTGGATTCACTTTTAGTAAACTTTGATGTTTTCTTGTTCCTTTTCTTTATGATACAGAGATGTAGTTCTGGAGAGATCTGTTTTACCTCTGTGCATTGTAAGTGGAAATGGTGACATGGTCTTTCATCCCCAGGAATGAAATTATGCATAATTCAAAGTTAGTTCTAAAGATAAAGAGGAAGTGCAGGGTTTTTTCCCTCATGTGTTTCACGTCAGGATGTTGCCAAGTCTGATATCAACAGCATAAGGAAAAGATAAAACAAACTCCAGGGGAGAGATTGTAGAGTCATTCAAGGAGAAATAATATTTTTGTTGCCTTTTGTAATTAAAAAAGCACAAAACAAAATAACTAATAAACATTTTCCTTTTACCATAAGCAAGGAAGTTGATTAGATAGTCATCTACAGCCAGAGACACAGAGACATGTAGTAGCTTTCTCAGTGATGAGACCCACATCTCTGGAGGACAGTGTATCCAGTCATCACATCATGTTTAAGAGAGAAGTTTCTCTCTCCAATGCCCAGCACAAAGACAGGCTACTTCTCTAGCTTCACTTAGGCACGTGATATTTAGGTGTAGGCAGTCCCATTGCAAGTGTGCGACTTGGCTTGAAATGATCTGCAAATCTTTCCATCTGATAATGGACTGAAATACAAAATAGCTTATCCAAGCTGCACTTCACACAAGTTGTTTTAGAGCTTTTCATGAATTACAGTAGCTTGTTGCCATTTCTTTCTTGTATATGCTTGGTGTGTTGTTACACATATGGTGGATGCTGAGGTGATTCAAATACCACAAAAGAAAGTTGCTTTTCACTTTCTGTCAAGACTCGCAGTAGGAGCTGGACATCTTTATTCCCTAGAGGTTTTCTGCTGTGCTAGGTACCTCAGAGTGAAAGTCTTGATTCTTCATTCTGTTGCCCTTTTCCCAGCAATTACAGTTTTAATTATTCACATAAGAAACTCTTCTAATGCTGCCATATGTCTTCACTTGGTTTCAAAGTAATTGAAATATTCAAATATCAAATTTGAATGCCTATTTGAATACCTATTCAAATATCATTTGATAAGTATTTGCAAAAGCAGGGGGAAAGCTCAGAACTTTTTGTAGTATATTGATTTTTCTTTTTTTACCTGTTAATGGTGTGACCTTTACAAAACCAGAAGTGATTTGAAATTTAAATTTTGAAATTCATAATACATACCTCCTGTTAGAGGATGTGGGACTTTACATAGGTGTTTATTTGCATCAGTTAATTAATTTGGCAGTAATTGTATTTTTGTGCAATTTTTAAAATGTTTAGGGCTATTTTTAATGGTCTTATCTGGTGAAATATAGATTGTTATGGGTTAATGTGTATGTGAGTGCATGAAAATGTTCACTGTAGTGGTATATTAATCTGAGCTTAAATGTGGTAGAATTTTCTTGTGTTTATTACTGCATTTCTAACTATACTTACAGCTTCAGGTAAAATGTATGAAGATACTCTGGAATTTCATGGGGCGTAGCACCCATTTAAAATTACTTCTGTAATACTGTATCTTTTTCTGATTCTCAGTTTGACATCAAAACAGTTCTGCAATAAAAAAATATAGTAAATAATTTTCAGAATTCTATCTGAATGAATATGAAATAATTCATTCAACATATCTCTGCACAATAATAAGAACAGGGTGCTCCTTGCTGTGCTATTCGTTCACAGCTGTTTCTTCATGCTATCACCCTTAGCAGCATGTGTTTGATTTTCCTCTGAGTAGCAGCAGAAACACTTGAAATGCTGCAATTTGAAATTAACTTCCAGGGAGCGATGACAGTGGCCTGTCAGACCATGCTAATTTTTTTTATGTCACCTTGAAAAAAAAAAATTAAAGTAAACTGATGACATTTTTCTAGTGCCAGACTGTGCCCTGTTTAACACATCTCAGAGTACTGTTTTCTGATCTGGCCACAGTAATGTTTTTTATCAATGCTGTCATTAATTTGGTTGCAAGTGGAGGTAATCTTTTTGGAATGGATGAATACTTCAGCTGTTTAAAGGAGGTAAAAATTCTAGACCTTTTTTAAAGAGAAAATCTGACTAAAGAGTGAATTGTACAGGTAGTTACTGTGAACAGACATATCTGAGATTTTTGGAGCAGTTGTCTAAAGTGCAGCATTGTACATGTTTAGGAGGTTTCCAGAGAAAATAAAAATTATGATTGTTGTTCTTTCCAGTGAAAATGAGCAAATGGGCTCTTAACCCATTTAATTTTATGATTAAATCATAAATGTCTATCAGCACTTTGTATTAGCATATGAGATAAATATGTGTCAGTGTGGACTAGGTCTGGTAGGAGTCTGGCAGTCAGGGGGTGGGGCTTTTGGTTGTGTGATTTTTGCTTTTATTTTTCTCTTTAGTCCTTTCTCAACTTGGAAAACAAGAAGGCTGATGCTCTTTCTGTAATTTGTGGTATTTTGAACCTCAAATGTCACCCATCCCCTTGCCCTTTTAATGAATTTGTGCATTCTGTGAGTGCCTATGAGTCAGAGAGCATAGGAGAATTCTGTATTTGCTTCACTTAGTGAATTTAAACAAAAAAACCTTAAGGGTATTGATTATAGCAAACACTCACATTGTGTATTTTTGTACAAATCATTTAGAGGTTCAAGCATTTACTCATATAGGATTTTAAGAGAGCCTGATGCTTGTGTTCAGCATGGATGCTGTAGACACCAGTGATGTGAGGCAGAACCATCACCTGTGAGGAGTTCATCAGACCTTCCAGGTGAGGGATCCGTCTCCACAGTGGTGATATGGAGGGTTTTGGGGTGTCTCTGTGGTTGCACACACTGATGGCAATGCAGTGACATGGCCAGTCTGCACCTTGGACTGCTTACCTTGGGCCTCCTTTAAGGTGAGGAGGGTGTCTGTGATTTGGATGGACAGCAGGCTGGGATTTAATATGGAATAAATCAGCCATCTTTTGATGGTGAACGGTCAGGAGAGGTGCTCATAACTTGAACTTGGTTCTGATCTTCTGTGGTTTTGGTGGGGGGAAAAGCTTTTGCCATTCAGCTGGTGGTTTGGGTTTTGCTTGTTTTTTTCATGTAAAAGCCCAGAAAGTTTACAGCTGGTGCAGGCAGGGGATCATTACAGTAAGAGCTACTTCCGAAGAAACAACCAACCAACCTAAAAAACTGCCAAGAAGGAGTGTCCCTCCTGTGTCCCTCTGCCATCCTTGTATGTTGAGCCTGGCTCTGTGAGGGAGCAGGATTGCTTGTGTTCCATTTTGTGTCTCCTATCTCTGTTTTTGTGAGCACAGTGTGATTGAAATAAGATGCCCTTGAAAAATCTGCTAAGGATTTGTGTCATGATTGACGGTAAGGGAGTTCCATTATATTTGGAAGATGCAGTTAAATGTAACATAAAATGAAAGGCAGAAGTGAAGTAATTTTCCTTGTCTGAGGAAGCTAAGCAAGAGTTTATTTCAGTTCTGCTGGTAAGGAAGATGACACTGGAAAATAGTTAAGTTTTGTATTTATTAAGTTCTAATGAAAAAACCTAGGTCATACATGAACATACTGCTCCTTATTACCTGAGAGGGACTGTGATCATTGTATTTTATGATGAAAGTTATATTATTGAAAGAACGAATGTTAGCTTCTCTCCCTTTTATTTTTTCATTATGCTTTTAAACCTGTTCCAAAACTTTAGAGTTCAGCACATTAAGCTCATGTGCTGTTAGGAAAATGACACATTTTCTATATAGAAGCTGAATCTTAAATTACTATGTACCATCAAATCATGCAGTACCTTTCCATAAATCACTGATCACATAATAATAGTATTAATTTTTCAGGGAACAATAATGTATTAAACAGTTAAATATCTCAGGCTTTGTTTGTTCTTCATCTGGTAACATAGGCAGAAAAAATGAGATATGTCATATAGTTCATCTTATTTTCAGCACTTCTATATAGGCTGAAACATATTTTCTTTGATATATCACTGACTTTTGGTAAAATGAGGTGAGAAAGCTCTATTTTCTGTCAGGAGCCAGCCAGAGCCCAGCATGTTTTCACTGTCCACTTTGAAGTTTTTGTTCACATTGTAGATTGATATGAAACTGCTACCATTGAGGCTTTCTGGCATGAAAATGAGAAATGAAAATGAGTGGGGGAAAAGAGCCAGCAGTGATGTCCAGCTGGGAGCCCACTGGAGGGCTGTAAAGCAGAACACCTGGTGTAAGGAACAGGGGCTGTACAGTCCATGATCATGTGTCTGGGTGCAGGGCACCTGTGAGAGTTGGCATTGCAGCTTTGTTGAGAGCAGCCACTTCTGAGATCTGGATTCTATAATGCTGATGCACTGTGGGATGATATGCTGTGATGTTAGATTAAAAAAAAAATGCAGACTATTTGCCAGTAATTAATTTGATATTTTTGGAAAACAGTCAACAGTTGGTGAAATTGTAAGTGTTTCTTAAATGGACTTGAGTTATCTCTAGGTACCAGAGCTCATGCCTGCAGCAATAGCTGCAGGCTGCTCCCAGGTGGTGGTTGTTAGCAGTGAGGAGGACTTCTCTCACTGTGAAACCTGCACGGGGAGGACACTGCATGGAGGGGTTCTTAGGATTTCCATGTTCAGTCAGATCTCTTGATAAGATGTGAAGAGTTTTGCATTGCTTGCTTTCAGTATTATTTCATATATTGAATTATATGCTGTCAATGTTATTTGGTATAATGAAAGTGGTGTGGGGTTTGTTTGTTTGTGTAGGGGTTTTGGTTGTTTTGGTTTGGGGGTTTTTTTATGTGGGTTTGTTAGGTTTTTGGTTTGGTTTTTTTTTCCCCTGGTACAGAGTCCTAGTACTGACTGGAATGTTCCATGCAGAAATGCAAAAACAGAATTAAAATAGAATGAGGTGGAATGGTTGATGTGTAACTGTCAGTGTGTTACTGGTCTGCTGGGTAGCTTCAGAGATCAGATTTGTCCATGTGCCTTGATAAGAAATTTTGTAAATTGCAAAGTTGAAGAATTAACCCATTACAATTTTTAATTGTATCATTACCATGTGATTGTTCAATCAACTCTTCAATTGGGAAAAAATCCTATTTAGTTTCTTTTAAACCCTCCACCAGCTCTACCATGAGGTAATACCACTGAGGTGTAGGTTTACCATGGGAATTAACCGTGGTGTCACTATTTCTGAAAGTCTGTTTAATTTAAAAACAGGAGAGTTAGTGATGTTGGGAAAAACCTTGAAGATTCAGTTTGATTCAGAGTCTGTACAAATAAAAAATTATTTTTGTTTTAGCTATCTGTTTTCTTTAAATAGCCATCAATTAAGCTTTGCAACAGGGCTGGTAAGATCCTGCTGACTTCAGTGAGGCTTGACATGGTCCATTAACAATATAATGTATTTGTGTTAGTAAATAGTGTCATTTTGAAATTTATCACGGGCTCATGAATATCTTCCTTTCTTCTTGCCAACTTCTCTGGAATTATTAGACATACAGCTGACGTAGTGGCTTTAGTTACTTTGCTGGTAATTGGATTAACAATTCAGTTTGCAATGCTGAGGTTTCTTTTAGCTGAAAATTGGGAATAATGCTTTTCTGGATGTATCAGTTTACAAAATGTATCCTATTGATATCCTGCTATATAGGAAAGATTATTTTAATACATATATTAGATCTATAATAAAATTCTGTTTTGTTTTCAGTAGTAGCATATGGTAGGGCATTAATCTCTACATACATGCATTTTAAACTAGCTACATAAAATTGACTGTAGATACTAGAAATGTTTTAATAACTTTTCTTTCTTATAAAAAGTGTAATTTTTTTTTAGTAATTTGTTGTCAATTAATAGACTGTTGTAGGAGCTTGTGTAAGAGTATGTTACTACAATAAATGCTATTTAAAAAAGTTGACCTGAATCTTGCTTTTGTCAGTTTTGTGACTTTTATATTTCTTTCTCATTAGAGCTATGCAGCACTGATCCAGCAACAAATCAATGAGGACAAACAAAACTTGAGAGAAAAGGCTGTATATGGAATTCAACTCTCAGAAGAAAAACTTAATGACTTCCGTGATGAACAGATTGGGCAGCTGAAGGAACTGATGGATGAGGCTACCAAACCTAAAAAAAAAATCACCATTTCTAAAGACTCTGAATACAAAACCTAAAAGATTAAAAAATATATTTTAATGCACATGGAAGTATTTTGAAACTGCTTTTTCCAGTTGTACTTGAATGTGGTTTCTGTGAGATAATGGACGCTGCTGATGCTATGACTTGTCTGAAATGGATGTGTTTGGCTTTCTGTGCAAGAATAAATGGAAGAATGGAACAATCACAACACTTTTCTGTTAATTGCAGTATTTTTTTCTCCTTTTTTTTCCTCCTAATGGATGTTGAAGACTGAAAGAATTTGGGAAAAGCAAATTGACATTTTTGAAACATGGAATTGTTAGTTTTGGGGTTTCTTGTTTTGTAATCTTGGCACCTATAGGCCAAAGCATCATTCTCTTTGTCTGTCATCCTCTTCCTTAATGGAAAAGAGATGCCATTAGCATTTATTTTCTGGTGACGATTCAGTAGACAAAGGAGTGGTACTAGAGTGGGTTTGTTTTCATGGAAAGAAATGAGCAGTATTGGAAAAGCATACTGCTGGTGGAATTGGAAGTTGGTTTTCTTCTTGAGCTTTTTCTGTGACATGGACTTTAAAATAAAAGATGTAGCTCATTATTAACCTTGAATCACTCTTATGCAGAAAATTCTGTTTTTTTCAAAGCTAAATTCAGATTATTGTTAGTATCTAAAATGTTTAAGATGTAGCTCATTATTAAATTAACCCTGAATCACTCTTATGCAGAAAATTCTGGTTTTTTCAAAGCTAAATTCAGGTTATTGTTAGTATCTAAAATTTTTGAAAACCTTTCATGAGTGTGTTGTGCTATAGTTTGAATTCAAAGGTTCTTTAAAAAGTTGGTATCACATATTATGCAATATTTTGTACAGACCAGAATTTGTAAATGACTCAGGCAAAGAAATTATCCTGTTGATAATACTGTATGATGAACATTAGTAATTTATTTCTAGTAAGTCTTCAGTAAGACAATGTGTGCTTGTTGTAACATACACTATTGGAACAAAAAAAAAAGGGGGGGGGAGTTTATCTATTAAGAAAAAACCCTTTTTTTGTGCAAAAGATAGCTTTAATTTCATCTTCCAAACCTAGTTTTTTATTATTAGCTTTGTTCTATTCCCAGACTTTTCTCTGTCTGTTACCCACAGCACGTTCAAGACAACAAAATTTCTTTGCTCTTAGGGAATAACAGCTTTGACAAGGAAGCACATTTCCATCTGTCTCAGTTTGTAACAACATGCTGTTTGCCAAAGCTGCTTTCCTGGATCCTAAGATGGGATTTAGGCTGCAGGTTGCTCATTTCAATTAGAAGTTCACTTGCAGCATTGATGTGTGAGGAACGTGTGGTTGCTTTGCTGCATCTTCCTCTGGCACCCACCACCTTTGTTGTGTGTGCAGTAGGAGCCTGCTGTAGTCTCAAGCATCCAATGCAAACAGGATGGGAGGGCAGAGATGATATCCACGCTGCAGGGCTGTTCACAGGTCCTGATTCTTCGTGCTTCAGGGGCATGGTTGGAGAGAATGGCAGCTCCCTCCTGCTCTGCTCCATACCTAGGATGCCCCAGCATCAAAATGGGGAGTAAATGGCATGCATATACAAGAAGCTTGAAAATTGTCTCTGCTACTGCCATTCACACATTCCTAAAGTCTTGTTCTTTTTACAGCTTAAAGTCTGTAAAAATCTAATCCAGCTCCAAAGTTCGGGGCATAAAGATTTATTCTGTTGCACTTCCATCAGATGTAGCATAATCAGTAATTCCAGCACTAAATCTATTTGGGTTTCATACCAAAAGTAATTTTTGGGATTGACAACAGGGTTTTTTTTCTGGTCCTTGATTGGTAGTAGACCTGTGCCTGCTTTTCAGTCAATATCCAAGTTGCTTCAAATTTATTTCAAATACTGCAATTTAAAGCACCTTTACTTTTATCAACACATTTAATGAAACTTGTTAGTTCAGTGAAGCTAGTTAAAATACTTGTTTTGCATCTGTCTGCTTATGTATGCACCTAGATTTTTAGAGGCGAAATTAATTAATAATGAAAAATTGCTATTTGGTATGAAAAACTTCAGCGTGTAATGAAACCTAAAGGGAGTTGGAGGTGAGGGTAGACATCTCTACATCCACAACCCCTTTTTTAGTAAATCCAACAAATTTCTTTTTTTCATTCCCAAGAGCAGTTTGTATTTGGTACGATAATTGTATTCTTGTTTAAAATAACTCCCAAAAGCCAAAGTTCCATTAGAGGAATGAAGCATCTTTCAAGATTGCTGGTTTTAAGACAGGCAGTGCTAATAGTGAGGCGTGCCGTGGTCTGAGCAGGGCTTGTGTGAGTGGTGGGGCCCCACAGAAGCTTTGTGATGCCAACACTGCCACCCGTTAATAAAATTCTTTGATTTATAAGTGTGGTTAATGACAGCTAAGCTGAGGAAAACAGTGGGCTTCTCCTCTTGGCCACAGAAAGAGTGACACAGATGCTGTTTCTTCAACTTTGGGGGGTTTTTTTAAGGTACAGGACACTTCTGTTGGTAACTTTACACTTGGTTTGAAGGACAATGAACAGAAGAAACCATCCATCAAAAGTACTTCAAAACTTCATGCAGTGTGCTATTTCAAATGGCAAGACTCGCCTAGAAAAAAAAAAGACTCACCTTATAATGAAAAAAAACTCTGATCACTTTAGAGAAGAGTACAAAGTTTTGAGTTGTGTTCTCTGTGTTGGGTGGATTGCTATTCTAGAACTCACCACTGAAAACCTACTGCCCTCAAAAGACCTCTCCATCCAGCTTAACCATTAAGAAAGATCCATTTTATTTTTTTTATCTTTTCTAAAGCTAAAAAAGAGTGACACAATTCACTGTTTGACTTGACTGAGCCTTATCTGGCCTAACACTTTCTGTGATTGCCTGGCAGCTGGTAGGAGTTGGAGGGAGCTGAAGTTTTAAGTAGCTGAAAAAAGCACAAGCCAAAGTCTTATCAACAAGTAAAGAATTTTCAGAAATCTCTCATTAAAAACTACCAGTTTTGATATGCAAAGTTATACATCTTAAAAAGAACAAATAAAATGTCCTTCTTTCAGTGTTTTATTATACCTTTGATGTAGGTTTATGGTTTTTTTTAACTGACTGCCTAGCAAAGCTATTAGGACATATTTATTCCTTAAAAATAAATTAATAATGTAACATCTCGAAGGTAGGATTTATGAAGTTGTATTCCTTAGCTGTTTGGACTTTAATGTTTTTGAATTATTAGTGGACATTCTATTTCTGCTTCTTGAATAAATATTTGTGAGACACTGACAGTGCACGAATGAGTCAGTGGGTAAATTTTCATTGGCTTCTAGGTAAAAATATTGAACAATTAGATAAAGAAACATGCCTTTTCCTGCCTGTCATAATCTATTTTATTTTCTGCTTTCTATAGCTAAACTAATAGCAGAGGGAAGGCTGAATCTTCCAGCAGACTGATTTACCCAAGTGAGGCCATGGAGGATCTGTGTACCTTTGATGTAGTGTGTGAGGTGAATCACTGTGAAAAACAGCTTGCCTTCTAGGACAAACTAAGCCTCTATGTGTTATCTTGCTTAACTGTTGATTTTCAGACCTCTTGGGAAGAGTTTCAAGGTAAGTCCTTCCTGTTGGATGGTGTAGATGGAGAGGGTATAGCTGCAGCAGCACAGATGTTGCTGGGCTTGTTTGATGAACACGACTGTGTGACCCACTCCTACTGCTCCATGTCCTGGTGCTGGACCAGGCTTGGTGTGCCCACCTCACAGTGAGCAATGGTTGCAGGAGATTCCAAGGCAGAATTACAATTTAATAGGAAAATTAAAGTAAAGGTAGTAGTACAGAAGCACTGGCTTAAACTGACAGTCAGAATATGACCTGACACCTTGTCAGTCAGGGTGGTGGTAACAGTTTGATTAAACGGTGACTACAGTCCTGTTGGAGTGATGGATGTGGTTTTGTCTAAACAGTGATCCTTTAGAGCAATCTGGTCTTTCCCTCTCAAGGTCCAGTAGTGGGTATCAAGCTCTTGTTCTCCAGGAATCCAGTGGTAGAGCTCCCATGGTGTTCCAAGCCTCAGATTATATCCAGGTAGGAATGTCTGGTTCCTCCCCTTGGGAGGGGCATCTCACAATGTGATGATGTAATTTTGTGAGTCATGGTGGGAGACCTTGATGTCCCATTAGCAGAGATAGCCCCCCAGAGGGCTATCGGGGATGAGTCATGGAAAAGATAAAGAACACTGCCCCACCTCTTTTAACAGCTTATGAAAATGGTAATAGAATACATACTTTTGGTTACATCTTATATTGTAACCTAAGACAATGGGGTAGGGAGGGGTCTTCCCCATCGAGCCACATCAGGAAGCTGGCTGCAAGACTGATGCAAATTAAATGGTGTTAGAAATGATAACATTTGCACTTGTAAATGATCTGTTCTTGTTCATGAAGGTTAAGCATCTGCTGCAAAACTACTGGCTTTGGTAGGAACATTTTCAGCAGTTTCAGTTGCCTCTGCTCTGGGAACAGCCTTGACAATGCTGAGTTTTTCCAGCTTTTCCAGTGCTCTGTCTACCAGGTAGGGTACATGTAGATCACAGAACCAAATTTTATTTAGATGTAGCCTTTACATATGTATATACAAAGTATTCTTCGTTCATTGAAGTTGAGAGCTATAAGTCAGTGCATAAATTCAGTGCATAAGAACTGAGTGGTTTTGCTGCTTGTAGCAGTGTGTTATGAGGAAATACCAGGTGTTTCAACAAGCTCATTTACAGGCTACATGACCCTGCACAACTGATATATGTATTAATCTGCTCTGTAATAATTTCAAAGCTAGTACTTGGAGTATAAACAAGGAAGAATCCTTTATTTAATAAAACAATCTTTAGTTATTGAATATTTGTCCACTTGTTATAAATGCTGAGGAACATCAGTGCTTATTACCACTGTAAAGCCCTTAATAAGTATATTGATGAAACACCACCACTTGCAACAAAACTTCTATCACTGATGAGCCTTCTGGTTTATGCCAGTTACTTTCCTTGAGGTTTGAATTGAAATTTGTGTTAAGCAAATGAACATTTTTACCAATTTTTTTCCCCAAAGGTTTCTATTTCTGGAGAAAACAGAAGTACAGAATCTGAAACACTGATATGTTTATCCTGTGAGATTAAGAGCAAAACCAATAAAATATGCAGAGGAATCTAAGATGGAAATTCCCTGTTGGGGTTGTATCAAAGGCAGAATTTCACTTAGCTTTACTCTGATGGAATAATGTACAGAAGCAGACTACTTGAGTACATACTAAAAATATCATGCTGTTGTCAGTGAAGTCACCTTTGATTATAATCCAGTAAATTAAAAGAACTTTTCAAAGCTGAAAAAAATCTCTAGTTAATCAAAAACTCAGTTAAAACTGATTGAAGAACTTCATTCTATTCAATTTGTAATGTGAGTACATAGTACTGGGTAGTGGGAAAATGGACTTGTCCTAAGTATCAGCTTAAGATGGTATTGTACAGTGCTCCCAGAACGTACCCTCAGATACAGTAGAAGGGAAAACTCATTTGTGGCTTTGCTTTACAAAAGGTAAAACTGAACTACTCTGCTTTGGTTTTTTTCCTCTGAGTTAAATTACACCATTGCTGTCTAGTTCAGCTATTCCAAATTAACATTGTCAATTGAAAGATCAGCTTTGAAAAGAAATTAGGTGCATTTTTATGTGCAGTAAGGTTTGTTTATATGCATCTGTATTTCAGCCTGCTTTTGTCTGTCTAGTCACAGAATCACAGAATAATCTCACAAGGAAGTGACTCACAAGGATCATCAAAATCCAACTCCTGGCCCCATACAAGACAGCCCCAAAAATCACACCATGTGCCCAAGAATGTTGTCTAAACGCTTCTTGAATTCTGTCAGGCTTGATGCTGTGACCACTTCCCTGGGCAGCCTGTTCAGTGTCCAAACACCTTCTGGGTGAAGATCCTTTTCCTAATATCCAACCTAAACCTCCCCTGGCACAGTTTCATGCCAATCCCTTAGGTCCTCTCACTGGTCACCAGAGAGACTGGCCAGCAGAGCACCAGTCATGCTGTTGGTTATTGATTTCATTTGGGGGAACTTACCTTAGACTCTGGGAGAAGGGGGAATCAACACCTCTCCACAAATGACCCGGATGCCAAATGATGTGTGACAGACACATTGCTGTGCTGTGGATGGGAGCGTGGCACACACACAGCTGCACATCTGCAGCCCCTGCCCAGGAGACTGACAGCCAGGGAAGAAAGGATTTAGGAAGAACTGGCTTTACTAAAACATAAATCTTCCAAGCATCTCTTGTTACTTTAAGGTACTTTCCTGTGGAGAGCCACTGCTGAGCGCTGATCCATCACACAGAACTCCAAAGCCACAGCCAAGGTCTTGGTGCCAGACACTGACTCAGACTGTGGGATCCACTCTTCCTCAGGCTCAAAATTCCCCAGTGTGCCTCAGAAAATTCAGTTTGTCCACTGCAGGAGAGAGCAGTCATGGATGTCTGTCAGCTCCCCTGTGCTCTGGAGTGCAGCATTGCCTGTGTGCCTCGTGCACTCTGCATAGCTGTGGCAGGTTCATGGCAGTAACCTGGGACAATTTGATTTTGGTGCAAATACAGCAATGCAGCCCCATATTTTCTAGGGATTTAGTGCAGTGTTGCCTTCCTGATCCCACAGTGGTGGAATGGTCAGAGGAAGACTGGCACTGCTTACTGTTAACATTTTCCCTTCTCCATTGCTTTCTTTGTCATAGGCAGTTTGTGTTACAGCAGTGTGCTTTACTGCACACAAGTCCTACAGAGGTAAATCCTACCTGCCCTTCCCAAGCCCCTGTTTCACACCCCAGATCTCAGGAAAGCTTTTGGGTCTAATTTGGCCCATGCTACTCACCCCAGTAGCCTGCTTTCAAAATTGCAATGAACAAGTAAGTTAGAAAATATTTTAACCTCTTGCCACTCTCCCAAGCCTCAGATGAGACTATAGGATTGAAATTGTAAAACTGAGGAAAGGAAACATTTTTGGTTGTTGCTATGGAGACTAGAGTTTATGCTACAGTGATTGTTCTGTTTTTTCACTCCTTGATCTTTGCCCAAAAAAAAAAAAAAAAAGAGAGAAAAGGAACATGAAAATATCATGGACAAAACCTCTGGGACATGAGATTACAATGTGAATGACCTCTCAGCAGTATTGCAAAGAAAAACAAAGATGACAGAAATAAGGAGAAAAAAGTCTTTCTGTGTCACGACAATCTCTTTCTGCAGAAAAGGAACTAGGAGGAAGTTAGAAAAGGAATTAGGACCACAGTGAACATAAGAGTTCACTGGTTACAGATTCTTTGAAGGATCCAGTGTTCCTTATCCAGACCCACTGCTGCAGCCCTGCAGTTCATGGTCAGGTGCTAAGAGAATAACAACACTTTTAATAGTAAGACCTACCCACATTTTGTCTGTAATATGCATCTTTCAACAGCAGGGATATGGAATCTGGGACTTTACCTCCTCCTAAATGGCTATGGATGTGGTCTTCCCTTGCTGGTCCATCTCCTGAAGGAAAATCTGCTGTAGTGACTGCATGGCAGTGTAGTAAGGAACAAACATGTACCCATTCCCTGTGAGCACATGATCAGCAAGGGTATGATGGCAGTACATGAAGTCTGTTCCAGGCTCTGTTGCAGATCAAAGCATGAAGTTGTCTGATCACATTGCTCCAGTAAATAAATTATTTCCAGTAGTTGAAAGCAGCTCTGAAGTTTTAAAAAATTACACATCCTAAGCATAATAGGTTGCCCTTAAAAATCTCCCACACATCCGTACAAAAAAGTGGGACTCTGCCAGACTAAAGGTATTTTGTTGCAGGATTTAAGCCCTTGAGTGAAGACAAAAGGCATCCCCAACACTGTGATCAGATATATTTCAGAGCATTGTGGAGTAATAACCCATCAGTATTGAACTCCTGTGCTGAAGGAGCAAAGAAAGTGGCTGTGTGGCCCCATCCGTGACCACTCAGATCCATCAGCAGCTTCCTCTTGTTGTCATGACTTGGGACATAACTGAATCTGTGTGCTTTTCCACAGTGTTGCATGTGTCAGTCCTGAAACAGCAGCCCAAAAAGTGCCGCAGGAAATGTTGCAGGATAAGTGAATCAGGTGGAATTACCTTTTCCATTTTCTCTTCTTTTTCACTGTCCAGCTCTGCAAAGCTGCAGCTGGCTCCCAGACTAAGAAGTGTTTCTCCTGGCTCTTCCTAAACATCAGTATTTGCCTCTAATATAGAGCAGCCAGGCAGAGGGTGTGCAGATGTCTGTGCTGACTGACAGTTATCAAAAGACTGGATACTGGCTTTCAGTGTAAAAAAATACCCAGAAATGAGATGATAGGGGACATGTTGCAGAAATTTACTAGTTTGATCCCTATTGTTGAACTGCTGTAGGAATTTTACCAGATGTCAAACCAAAACCTCACCAAGATCTATACAATAAGACAAAACAAGCCAGGAATATCGACCTGAATGCCAAGGGGGTGATGCCTTTAGAGGCTACCTAGAGCAGAGGCTAGACAGCGTTAAAGGAATAAAGGAGGTACTTACTAAAAGGCCTTTAAAGGATACACCATGGGCAGTACAAGAGCCCAGCCACAGCTCCACCCAAGATGGACCATGGATCATGTTTTCACACTTTTGTAAGTTTTGGTCCATTTACGTAATTGGGTTAATTGTCCAGTTACAGGACATGTTATGAAGTTAATTCAGGTTATGAAGTCCCATCCTCTCAGATCACTCTCCTCAATTTGCTGTTTATACTTTTTGGGGTCTGAAGCTGCAACTGTGTCCTTGGTTCTCGGGCTGGAAAAGGATTGTTTTGTCTAACTAAACTGTGAGAAGAGCTTGCTAGCACTTTATATGAAGTTCAGAGTTATATACCAATGCAGTACAGTCTGGATAATATGAAAGCTAAAACTTGAGGCATCAGAGGTACTTGGAGCTAGAGGCAACACTGTAAAAGCTATTTATTTCAATGTTATTGACATCCTACAATGTGTGTAGTTATTTTGAAACCAATTTTCAGCAAGTTTACAGGCCAAAATATGATTCCACTCATCTCAAAAGCTGGATAAATTTAAAAGTTCATGTGGAAATCAGCCTCAAAGGGAGAGTAAATTAGCTCCACCATTCCTCCAGTACGCCCCAGATACAGGGGAGAAGGTGGCAAGGTTCACCTGTGTCCATGGAGCCAGGCTCCTGCTGATTGTTTTAGAGAAGGAGATTTGTCAGCTTCTTGGCCTGAGAACCAGCCTGAGTTTCCAGTCAGAGCAGCACAGGTCATGGTTGAGGAGTAGCGTTGCTCATTGCTCCCCCTTACATAGCTGGTGCAGAAAAAACCCAAAGCTGCAGACAAATTCAGTCTCAGGTCCTCTGCTGGGAGATAGAAATTGTAATGATCCATAATGTCTGTCTAGAGGCAAGAACAGTATTTCCTTTGGTTAAGGGGAAGCTTCCCATTCCCTGAGCACATGCATAAATGCTGGTGCAGAATAAAACCCACCACGAATGAGTTTTCATCAAAAGCAGAAGTGAGTTGTGAAATTGTATTCAATATAGTGGTGATTCTCTTTTTCCACTGCAGGACAGACTCCAGAGGATGCAAGACGGAAGAGCTTGAAATTAAAGTCTTCCTTTTCCATGGAGATTTTATTCTAGTTCTTCCTTTGTCCTCCCTTATTTTCCTTCTTGACGGTAACTCATCTCACCAGTCTCTGGCCCTGGCAGCCCCATCCCACAAGAAAAGCAGGTGGTGACAGGTCAGTCTCCTTCTTGCTACTCAGCCCTGCCATGCCCTGCTCCCAGGACACACCTCTGGGGCACAGCTGACTTTGAGGGAGATACTGGAGTAAGAGAGCCAGGAGCCAAGAGTGGCAAGCATTGGTTTAATTTGTTTTATATTTTCTGCTTTTTTCCCAGAGTTTTTTATTTCAGGGTTAAAGTGGAATAAGGGGTTAGATAAAGGAGAACTGAATGAAGAGAGCTCAGATCAGTGGCAATGAAGGAAAAAAGGGCTGGAAAAATAAAACACATATTTTGTCACAGGACTTCCACACCCACTTTGAGGACAGCAGGCTGCTAGATCCACCAGAGAGCACAATAATCCAGGCCACTGGGTTATCAGGGAGTAAAGCTGTCTTTTTGCAGGAAAGCCACCTTCTGAGTTGCTGTTGTCCTGCTTTGGAGTGTAAGTTCAGCCTTGGTGAAACCAAACACTCAATGGCTGAACTGGTTTTCTGCATCTCAAACTTGCAGACTGGGAAACATCACCATTTCCACCTCTCCATGCTCATCTGAGTTTTCTCAGCTGTTAGCAGGACAAACTTCTAAGTGATATTTCTGGTAAGAAGGCTGTTTAGAAACAGATATGCAATAATTTCTGGAGCATCCTCATTTTAATGTAGCCTTAAAAGAATTTGTCTTCAAACCCTTTGGATGGCTAAATCCCCACTGCACATGATGATTCATCATTAAAATAATAATCACCTTACTGGCTGCATAGTGTTTAATCTTTCAGCAAATAAAGAAGTGATTGAAACTTGCTCTTATCACACCAGAACAAGTTTGTTCAGAAGAAGAAAATAATTATGTTATTTTTGTACAAATTGGTATAATGAGCTGTCTCTGTGCTATTATCTCTGAGCATTAACTGGCTCTATTATACAGGATAATACTCAGAATAATTATTACTTATCTGCGTGTACATACACTGAATAATAAAATAATTAGACCTTTTAAAACAGAAGATAGAAAAGTTCCCATTTACCGCAATTCTGACTTTCTGATTATCAGGTTGGAATAAAAAATGTGATATTTCATCAGTGTGTCAAGCCACTAAATGCTGGATTTGTAGAAATCAGTGCAGGCTTTTGCATGAGGTATGTATTTTGTCAGTCTAGACTGAGCAGAGATTTACATAAGGATGTGAAGGATCTGGGCTGTTGAAATTCAGAGTTGGATGAAGCCTGCTGAGCCCAGCAAGCTCTTTCTAAGAGCAGTGCTCCAGCTGCATGCAACTACGCTTTGGTGCAGGGGCTTGCAGTGCCTGTCCCATGGGAGCCTGCACACCTGGAGCACAGGAGGAGCTGGGCTCCTGCAGCTGTGGAGGCGCATCTCTTCTCTGGGTGGAGGCTGCTCCTTTTCCTCCCAGCTGGCCAAATTCCTCATGAGGTGGGGTGAGCACAGTCTGCCTGGCAGCTCAGACTGATGTCTCGTGCAGAGCTGACCCAGCCACTGCAGCTCAGAAAAGTTGTCTGGGCTCTTGGGCAGTGTGAGCACACTGCACTCTCCTGAATTAATGCAGTTCTAAGGTTACCTAGGGAGCTATCATGTGCTCAGACTGCTGGAGTCTCCCATCTGTCTGATGGGGCAGCTTTGGCTTCGCATGTGTTCTGGGAAGACNGGAGTCTCCCATCTGTCTGATGGGGCAGCTTTGGCTTCGCATGTGTTCTGGGAAGACAAAAGTGATTATAATGTTAAAAATGGTGATGTCTTAATGCACAAGAAGGTAAAATGCTCCAGCCCTGGTATTTTTTTGGGCATATCTGAAAGACACATGTCCTTCAGAAATGGAATCGTAGAATAGTTTAGGTTGGAAAAGACCTTAAAGACCATGTCTGTAAGTACTACATCTGTACATCCTTTAAATACCCACAGGGATGGTGACTCCACCACTTTCCTGGTCAGGCTGTTCCAGTGCTTAACACTTTTCATGAAGAATTTTTTCATTATATCTCATCTAAAACCTCCCTTGGTGGAATCTGATGCCATTTCCTCTCATCCTGTTGCTTGTTACTTGAGAGAACAGATTGACCTCCACCTCACTACAACTTCCTTTCAAGTAATAGAGAGCAACAAGGCATCCCCAAGGACATCCCTGCTCTCCCCAAGAGAGAGGTGGGGAGCCTGGATGCAACCCCCAATGGCTTCCAGCAGGGAGCAAGATCTTTAGGGTGGTGTAAGGCAGACCTCTCCTGCCCTGAAACTCTCTTCAGAGCCAGGAGACAATCAAACATACACTTTGGGATTAGCTTTTAATGTTACTGCACAAGCAGACAGATCCCAGGGGTCATCAAAACCTTCTTATTGTACTGGTCCAAATGAAATGGAATCAATGGGAGATGACTACTGCAGAGAACAGTATTAAAATGTTGTAGTGGGGAGATGAGTGGTCCTTTGAGATTCACATTTTTGGATGTTGCTCATTATTTTCAAAAAGTGCATTTCTGTATATCATGCCTGCAATTCTCTTGCCTTCACTCACAGTTCATGAGCAGGCTGGGCTTGCCAGGCTGGTTGCGTGCTCATTCTGGGCCTGGGATTGAATTTGCTTCATTTGCCATCTCAAGAGCATGACCTTCTGACTTGCACATATGCTACACAGTGGTCCTGAGGAATGGCAGTGGGTGTTATCTATTTCTTGATGGGTAACTATTTAAGGGGAATTTGTTTGGCTGCTTATTTTTTTAGGACACCTCAGGAATAACTGAACTGTGTCAGATAATGAAGAGAAACCAATTCATCTCCTACTCTCTTGCAAATCCCAGACACTGGGTTAATCACAAAAATGATTAGGAATGCGTAGCAGACTGGTGGAACATTTTAATTCTGTTTGTTGAGAGCTGTAAACATAATTGATTTACATTTCTCTGCAATAAGTTAATTTCAGAGAGTGCTCCCATTGTGAATTATACCAGATTCAAGGCTGTATGGTTTACAAATCTCAGTGGCTCCACTGGAGAAAATACAGATCACTCCTTGCTGCAAAGGATGAAAAGAATAAAGACTAATGACAGGCAAATGTTGGCTTCCTGTAAACAGAAAATTACCAAATCTGATAAATGCAATACATTAGCACTGTTACAAAAGAAGCAACATGCTCTCCATTATCCCTGATAAGTTAATGGATCAGTGCTGAAATTAAAAAAAAAAAAAAAGAAATTTAAGAGAATCTTTGGATGCAAAGTCTGTCCAGAGTAGTTTTGGATTTTTTTTTAAAAAATGTTTCCTGGAAATACTACAATTAACTGAAGGATATGATGTATGAGACATTTTTCTATCACAAAATGTAGACTGGCCGAAGATGAAGATCCCTACAGAAGGACATCCCTTGAGATGGAATCTTTTGCTGTAATTGTGGTGACTCAGAGAGAGGGAGGGAGTGGGCTGAACATGGAAATGCAGCAGACCCAGATTGAAACTCCTGCTGATGCTGCAAATGTTAATCTTTACTGGCTTGTCTAAAGACTATCTAATGTGTCTTTTTTTTAAAAAAAAACTTTTTTCTTTCCAGAAAAATCTTTGTCATCTCTGCATGGAACCAGATCTTATCTGATTTTTTTTTTTGTCCAAGTGAAAGAGAATTCTTATATCCTGGAGAGCTCTGTGGTCCTTCCAAGTAGGCAGGAGAAACACAGACTGTGAAAAATTCCTTCCATACTATTGTTACTTCCTGTTTCTACAGCAAAGTAAAAAATTCAGAAACTAAAAAGGCTCAATATTCAGTTTAATGAAAAAGTCACTAAAAATTCCATAACTAGTAAAATAAAAAATCCAAGCCCCACAACAAATGGGGACAAAAGCCCCCTTATCAGCACAATGAAGGCAATTGGGTGAAAAGAGTAAGAGAGAAGGTCTTAGTTGCAGTGAAATTAAGTTTAGTTAAATAATTCCTTAAAGAATTTCAGTGAATATTAGTAACTACCAATATGGGAAAAGTTTCCTTCTGACACAGCATAATCATGGTGACAGGCAAAATAATTCCCCTTCTTAATGTGATTAATGCAGGAAAAGGTTTGCTCTGTGTTTTTGCAAGCACAGCTTGCATTAATCACACGGATGTTGCAAATGCCTCTGCCCGTGCCAACACTATTTCACAGCTCCTTGTTGTTGGCACAGCTTCCCCAGAAGCTGGGCTGGAGCACTTGCTCCAGCCTTGCCCACCTGTCCAGATGAAGTCCTTCAGTGCAGGATGCTTGGGGTCCAAATCCTGTCTTGTTAGGGAAGAAACTTTGCTGTCATCTCTTGATAAAACATATGAGGAAGGATCTTTTTAGCATCAAAATTTGAAAATATTTGTAATGTTTGATACCACCTTCTTGTAGGTACCACTGCAAAAGTAGCTCACCTGCATATACATTTTATAGATCCCTAGCAGTCCTAACCCTTTCAGAATTCAAATTTACATCCAAATCCCTTTGCTAGCAACTGAACTAAAAATGAATTTTTAATGAGATTATTATGGAGGCACAATTAACTATCACTGTAAACCTGAGTCTTTCTGGTCTCTGAAAAGAAAGGAAATAGTAATTTTCAAAAGGATCTGAAAATTCTGCTGCATCACTAGAAAAGACAGGTTGGATATTTTCTGCCCCATCCGGTGAATTTTAGGGATACCAGTGTGGATGCTACTGTTCTGTTAGGATGCAAAGGACAGAAGGTGCTGGGATAGGTGCTTGAAGAGTGGGCAGGTGTCTTACCTCCTTCTCCTCTGCCAAAGCTCCAGTGAGAAGGATGCTAACATCTCCAAATGTCAGTCTTTGGAGACATGGAAAACACTATTTACTTCTTAGCTCAGGGATCTTGGCCAAGACACCCAGAAATACCCAACTGTGGGCTGTCATGAGAAGTGAATGAATATTAGAAGTTTGCTGGGAAATGCAGTTAACATTACTGAAGTGCTAACATTTTGATAAGCTACAAAAGGAACAGAAGAGGACCTTGTGCTGTGAAATTGTATCCAAAGTCAGTAGTGTCTGACTGTTAATTACAGAGTTAGATGGGGTACAGGTGTTAGTGGCAAGGACTTGTCCAATATTGTTGTCCTGAGACAGACACAGAGCCCATCCTTTCCCATTTCTTAGTAATTTCCTCTGATTTGTTTTGCAACCTGAGTTTCTCAGAGACATGAGACTTGTTGCCTCAAACTGTTATAGATTTACAGGATCCAGTCTGGCTCAAATTAGCTAGAGGAGGTTCTCAATAGATGCAGGCATGAGTGGGTTATATTTCATCCTCTTTTTCTCACTGTGAGTTTAATGTCACATGATCTTTATGAAAAATTCCCCAGTCTTTAAAAGCATGGTGTTTTCCCGATTTCAATCTCATTTTTCAAATCTGCTTTACTCATGAAATGCATGACAATGGCACATATGTTCTAAATAGGTCCCTGGTAACCTCTGTTTAAGATGAGGAACACAGATCTGACCTAATTTCCATTGTGAAACCTTGTAATGCTCATGAAAAACACGATCCTGATTTTGTAATGATTGCCTCACTTAGAAACAGGTTTACAGCTCTTTGCTTTGTTTTACAGCCCCAGGCTCCCCTTGTTTTTTCATAAACGAGCAAGTTTTTATTGCACCTGTTAGCTCTTGGAACACACTGCACAGGGAGCTGCTAGCTCGGTTCTTCTAAAGCTGTGCCAGCCAGAAGCTGCTGTTTTGCATCCTTGTCTGCACCGAAGTGCTGCAGAAGTGTCCTGATTCATGGATGGGCTCACTAAGCCTCACATTGCATTCCCTGGGAACAGGCAGATTCATCTTGCTACAGAGATGGGTCTAGCATAACTCATTCATCAGTGCTTTCTGATGGGATAGTATGTCATTGACAGAAAAGAAAAACATTTTTTAAATGGTCCTTCACAGGATGAGCTGTTGCCCCAGGCTATTCATCATAGTGATTCATTGCAATTTCATTTCTTTTGGGAAGTGTTCTCACTGCTGCTTTAGGCCACTGTGTACCCGTAACAGCTTGGGTGGGCTGACTTGCTCCACGGGGAACCTGGTGTCAGTAGGATACTGAGATGTATAAAAATGTGGAATTATTGATTACTTTCCTCTCCAAATTTCACATGAATTGCTCAGACAGATGAATGTACATGTTGTATTTTGTTAATCAGTTTTTTATAAATATTCCAGTTTTTCATGGCTGAAACCACTGTGTTGACTCATGCTTGATTCAAGAGCAGCTCTGAAGGATGCTGGCTGTCATAGCACTATGAATTTCAACCTATGCCTCAGAAATTCTGGAAATCTGTTAGTTAAGTAGGTGTCACATTTGTGGTTACTATAGCTCTTCAATATCCATCAGCATATGTCCTCTCTAAACCAGCTGTAAATCCCACAAAGAATTTGGGGAAAAAAAAAGCTGAAATAGCTGTCCTGTCTTCCTCTCCTCTATTCTTTCATCATTAAATTACCCTGTGTAAACTCAGCCTTGAAGATTAGCTTGCACAGAGAAGTGCTGCGGGACAGCCGTGTACCAGGTCTGAAGGTGTGCTGGAGAAGCTGCTGGGAGCACCTGTGGGAGCACCCAGAGCTTGGAAAGAGCCTTGCACAGACAGAAGAAGCCCCATCTTCAAGGCCACCACATCACTGCTTCTGTGGCTCAGCCAGCTCATGGTGGGGGTCCCACAAAACACAGAGTTCCATGGATTATTATAGCTTGGGTATATGTGGGAATGCCCAAGCACTTCCCCTGCGAAGGGAGAATTTTACGCTGTCTTTATTGTCATGGCTAGTGACCGTAGAGGTCCTGAGAGGGGTGTGCAACTCAGGTTCCGGGCACAGGTCTCTCTCCTGGTGGTCTGGTGGAAAACAGGATCAGAGTGACTCACACGTGGTGTTGTCAGAGTCCTTGTGACACTGCTGGTGTGTTTGTCTTCTTCTCCTTGACCTGGCACCCCAAGGCTGCAGGCTTGCCACACTGCGTTTTATAGCTGTGTATGGAGGTGGGTGAAAGGGCAAAGGCTACTGAGCATTCAGGCTGATGCACAGGCAGTGAGGTGAGAGATACTGTGGTGTACCTGGGTCTGGAGAAAAGGGGTACGGCTACTCTAAAATCAGTAGCATGAAATAAATCTGAAAGATAAATGTACAAAGTGGAACTTGCTCATAGCAAAGTCTGATTGAGGGACCTCCTCTGCCATTGATAAATGACTTCCCAAAAGTGTTTTACAGAACAGGTATTTCAGGAGATTTGTAACTGGTGTAAGAATGAAAAACTTATGCCAGTTAGAAAATTACTTGTAGCACTTGCAGGCATGTCCTGGGAAAATGGGTGTGCAAAGCCAGGCATTCAACACCAGAACACAGAGGCTTGAGAACTGCCTTGCTGTGATCTAGAGAGATGCATCACTTACCTACAGTCTTAAATATCAACTACTTTAGCAATGTCTAGACAACTTAACTCAATTTTTGCTAATATTTTTCATTCCTTTTGGGGTTTTTATGGGGTTTTTGTTGTTGTTGTTGTTTCGGTTTTGTTTGTTTTTATTTTTATTTTATTTTGGTTTGGGTTTGGGTTTGCTTTGGTTTGTTGTTTTTTTCCTTTTTTGGTAAAAAAGAGCCCAAAAATACCAAAGCCTTTGCAATGTGGCCATTCATGCTCACCTCCCAAAGGTGCACTTAGACAGTTCTAGTTACATTTGTCTACTTGCTTAAAGTCAGTAATCAAAGTCAAGTCAGTTTATAAGGGGATTATCTATGGGCAGTTCTGTTTTGAGGAATTTGAGATTAATTCTGTTTTCCAGCACAATGACAATGGCTATATCCTCCAAAAGAAGTGATATTAAAAGACTTTCTTTATCCATTTTCTAAACAAATGTAGCTACCAAAAATGGAACACATCCTTTTAATCTAATGCGTTTTGAAACTCCTCAAGTGTGTTTTGTTTTCCACTGTCAGACAGTAGAAACAACTTAAGGAAAACATGAAAAGAGACTTTAATAAAGAAATATTTGAAATATTGTGGTATTAGTTACAAAACATTTTGTTGATGTTTTTGCACTCAGCCTCTTCCACTCAAGTTTTCCATGGGAAATGGTGGGTTATGCCATCATGAGAAACAGCTTTATCTTAGTCTTAAATAGAGAGCTAACTTTTAAGTGACTCCAGCCAAGATTTGCAGACATGGACAAGGCACTGCTATATACCAGGATCTTTAATTGCACATACTTAATCTGATATCATAAGCTTCTGTCCAATAAGATATCCATCAATAATGGATATTAATCACTTGCTAATGCCATTTTCTAACTGCAAGATCTCATTCAGATAAAAACTCACCTAATTAAGTGTGATTAAAATACCTGCTTCATGTAAAACATGCATTTACATCTGAATAGGAATGGTTTGCAACCCATCTTTGCTTTCAGTCCTTGAGTGTGACTGTGGTACTAATGTGTAGATTTGGTTCTTGCTGGAAGCAGTTGTCCCAGCTCTGATACCCTAACTTACATTTATTCTAATAGCAATTGATTCATTAGAATGCATTGCTCCATTTTCTGAAACAATCTTTTTGTTGCTTTTTCTCATATGGAACGATTAATAGAATTAATATAATGCATAAATGGGGATAAAGATGATGAGGAAAAATACATCAAGTCAGAGTACTTCCATTTGGGGTTAAACAGAGCAAAACTGTTGTTGCCTGACTTCGTCAAGCACCCTTAAGCACCCAGTACTCAGTCTCCTAGCAACTTATGGGGAAAAATTCTTTAGAGTAAAAAAGGAACAAACCTAAGCCCCAACAACCTTCTTCTCCCTTCCTTCCCTGCCAACCCTCTTCTTCCCTCTTCCTTATTTAAAAAGAACTGTGGAAGGGATTGGGTGAGAGGAATTTGAGGAAACTGAGGTAAGGATAGATTGGGAAGGGAGGAAACAGGGTTGAACAGGGGAAAACAGAAACAGAGTCCTCATTTAGAAGTGGGGTTATGTTTGTCTGTGATCTTGTGATAGGCCAGTGTACTGCTTGCGGTGGATGTGGCCAACGTTGCCATCATCACCATGCAGAACTGCGCTGATTTTTCAGTGACCCTGCATCTTGCTCAGAAAACATTTTGGTTATTGTCAGCTGGGGCACTGTTTGCAGGGCCTAATTATGGCTTGATGTTTTTGCCTGGGAGCCACTTGAAACCTGATGGTGTCGACATGCAGGCATACACTCTCCTCCAGGTAATCAATCAGAAAGGACAAGAAATTTGATGTATTTCAGGATCCTTTATCCATGCGGGTGGTTTCTCTTCAAACTTGGCTCGGGCCAAATTTGAGAAATGCCTGATTTTTCGAATGGGTTAGGCTCCGAGTTAGAACAGTTTAGGAAATTAATGACATAGAGGGCCTTACAGAGCCTCTCAATGGGAGGTAATGTCTCTATTCCTACCCGCTGCTGATGAAGGAATCACTTGATGTTCTGATGGGTCCTTTCAACAACTGACTGACCCGTAGGCGAGTGTGGTATGCCTGTGGAGTGCTTAACTCCCCATTGTTGGAAAAATGTTTTAAATTGTTTGAAAACATATGCTGGCCCATTATCTGTCTTTATTTGCTGTGGCACCCCTAGTGCGGCAAGTGCAAGGAGAAAATGCCTCTTGCTGAACGTGACAGTTTCTCCTGCATGGGCTGACACAAACACTGCTCCTGAAAATGTGTCTACCGACGCATACTTTTGCACATACTTTTGTCTGCTGAATGAAAGTACATGAGTGACATCGGTCTGCCATAGCTGACAGCTGTGCAGACAGTGGGGATTGACCCCTGAATTCATAAAAGGAACTGACAATTTGGACATGAGGCTATGATGGCCTTTGCTTGCTCTTGTGAGAGATGGAACATCCTCACGAGAGCAGGGATGTTCTGGTGATAGAAGCTGTGTGAAAGCTTTGCTTGGTTGAAGATGTTAGATAAGTTGTCAGCCTCTGCTAACATGGCCAATGCGTCCACTCTCGTGATGGCACCAGGAAGGTTGGTGTGTGACTTCACATGCATGACATGGAAAGGTTGCTTTCTGTGGGAGATTAGTTTTACTAACTTAGAAAGCAACTTATATAAAATTGGATTGGAGACTTCTTTTAAAAATGAATGTTCAGCTCTCAGAGCTACCCCTGCAACATAGGCCGAATCAGTTACCAGATTAAATGGCTGCTGGAACCTTTCAAAAGCTCTGATGACGGCTGCTAATTCGGTGATTTGTGGGGACCCCTCCACCACTTGGACATAAGACTCCCACTTCCGTGTCCTTGAGTCTTTCCAAGTCATCACTGACTAGTGAGAAGACCCTGAGCCATCAGTAAAAGCTGTCAGAGCTTTGAGAGGCATTTGACTTTGCATGAATTTGGGAACCAAACTGAATGTTGATTTAAATAATTTGTGGACAGGTAGGCTCAAATTGTGGCTTGAATTGAAATTTGACCACTCTTGATATCAAGAGTGAGCTAGAGGTTCTCATTGTTCTGGAGTAAGTGCTCCAGCTCTTCTCCTGTTGCCAATGGCATGTAAATGCATGAAAAGTCACATCCAGCAAGAGAATGGAGGCGCGCTCAACCTTTACAGATGAGCGTGGCCATGAGCTCTTGTGGAGTGGTAATCGTTTTGGTGGGCTGGTTAGATAGAAAAACCCACTCAAGGATCAACAAAGGATCCTTTAATTGTGAGTTCTACTGGAAAATCAAAACATATAAACAAAGTTCCTTTCCTAGGATGGTGAATAGAAAAGGCAAGCGGGGTTCATAACAGTGAGCTTGCCAGGAAGACGGGGCCTCCTGGGCCTCCAGCGTGATGACTCTTTGTGAATCCAGGTCCTCGCTCCCATGAAGAAGGTTGAACGGGGGGGTGAGGTCCTCTGTTGTACTCCCCAGCAAAGAATGCACCCAGTTAATAGAGCCGCAGAGCTGATGGAGATCTCACAGCGTCTTGGGGTTGTCTTTGAGAGCTGCTGGGGCACAATGGTTCGTTCGTGGAGCCGAAGTCCCAGGTAGGTCCAGGGGCAGGTGAGCTGGATCATGTCTTCCCAGATCTTGAATTCAGCATTTTCAATGGCTTCAGTGGTGTTTTTTAAAACGGAGTTTTAATAGGTAGAGTCTTTGGCACAGATTAGTAGGTCATCCATATAGTGTAAACTTGTTGCATTTGGAAACTCTTCCCTGAGGGGTGACAAAATATGGGAAACGTACCATTGGCAAATAGTGGGACTGTTCTTCCTGCCCTGAGGCAAGACAAGCCAACGGTAGCGTTGCAGAGGAGCTTGGCGTTTTAGGGAGGGAACCGAGAAAGCAAATTGGAGGTGCATCATGGGGGTAAAGGGGTATATTAAAAAAGCATATACTCTGCTGGGGAGAGGAGGCAACCAGCAATATTTTTGATATCATGAGGAATTAAGGTATGTGTGGAGAAGGTAGCTTCTAACAAATTTTTGAAGAAATGAGACCCCCACCCATGTTCTTTAGCTACTTTGCATAATTCTTTTAACTCCCCTCCCTCCCAAAAGGGCCTGTGTCACTGTCCCCCTTCCCTGCTTGAACCTGACTGGGAAGGCTGAGATTTTGTTCACCAACTCCCAGTCCCCTTCTTGCGCTGCGTCTCTTTGGGTCTTAGTCCAGCGGTTCTCATACTTGGAATCTGAGCAAGAGGAATCACTGCTCTCATCCTCTGAGCAGGATGGAGGACGTTGATTGACAACATGCAGATTTTAGGGTGGACTGGAGCTGCCTGATGTTGGGTGGCAGTGGAGACGAAGATGGCCTCCTTCCAGTTGCCATTATCACTTCTGGTCCCAATCGTGTGGGAACTGGAAGTGGGTAGACCCTCATGGGAGGAGCCAACAGTGGAAGAGGCAGGACACAGGGCGGGGCCCATAACAGAAGGGGTGTTCCCAACAGCAGGGGCATTCCTGATAGAAGGGGAGGGGCCCATCCTGGTTACACCCAACAATGTGGGGGAAGGGGAGGAGCTGGGTGCAATGGAGAGTGCATGTGTGGTGGACTGCGCAGGAAAGGACAGAGGAGAGGCAGAAGGGTGGCCATTTTGGGGTGTAAGGATGGGAAAACTTGGAGGTGGAGGAGACAAAATGGCAGGGCTGGCCACGTTGCCAGTGCCATTCTGAGGGACAGAAACTGGGGTTGAAACAGTTGGAGGAGATAAAATTGGGTATGTAGGCATTGGTTAAAAGTTGAGGGGAAGGTCCAGAGTGGCATGGCCAGTGCAGTCCTGGCAAGGGGAGAAGGGGGATCAGGGAGTCAATAGCAACCCTGCTGGAGATCACGAGAACCACCTGCCAATCCACCCTCAGTTAGGGAAGAGGTCTTAGGAGCACAGGGAGAGGGAAGAGGGAAAGGGGTTTTTAATTGGGGCCCAACAGCTTTCCCTGAAACACCTGAGCTTTTCCGCTCACCAATTCCCGCTTTTTCATAAGCTTTAATAATAATTTGAAACAAAGGAAAAAACTTTGCAACTAAAAGATCCCTGTTTAACTGCACAGCATTCAATTGCCTCCCCACATCGTCCCAAAAAGAACAAGAGAGAAGAGAGTTGGCATTTGTGTTAGGGAAAAACTTAAAAATCCAAAGAATAAACCAGTTCAAATTCCCCTTACTGAACTTAAATTGTCCCACAATAAGGGTATTTTTAACTTGGAAATAAACAACTCGCTCAGAAGAGGTTAGTGATGGGCGGCTAAAATTGTTCCCCATTCCAGAAATCTCCACTCCCCAACCCAGCAGCAGAAGGAGAAACATAAAGGAAAAGACCCGAATGAGGAGACACAACCCCAAAGGAGCTCCACAATAAACTTTGCCTGATTGTGCTGGATCAACAGAAAACTGCTGGGAGGTAGTCACCTGACACGACTGGTCCTCATCTGCATCTCCTCGAGGGGTCCCAGCTGGTGCCCCGCAGGTATTGACTACTAGAACATAGTTGGGTCCCTTTGGGGAAGTGGTAACCCGAGAGTGATCTTGAGTCCAGTGGCTGGAGCCAGCTGGAGGCTCTTCAGCGAGAGCCAACTGAGCCGTTGCTGCATGTTGGATGCCACTTGTCGCAGACTAGTATGATGGTGAAGTGCTCACTAGAAGCCCCTTTAGAAAGGCATCCTGTGGGCACAGGCACGCTCCCTGCCCACAGTGATTTCAATGCTCTTTTGTCAGTGCTGCTGAGCAGCACAGCTGTGACAGTTGCCACTTTGGGCGACGCAGGAGAAATAAGGCGAGATGGAGTCCTTCTGCCTTCCAGAAGCCTTTTATTCTCCAGGATCCAGGGACAGAAGAATCCCAGGAGCTCAGGGGAGCAGGGATTATATAGAGAAGTCAGGGGTTGGGATTTCACAACTTGGGCAATGGGGTGAAGGATTGAGAAAGGGGCCAGTCGGGGAGAGGATCAAAAAGGAACCAATCAACTGGGGTAAAAACCAGGGGAAATAACCAACAGGGGGGAACAAATTAACATAGAACTTCAAAGCTCCATTGGTGTGAACAACTTTACTCACCCCAACCACAAGAGCAGTCTCCTAGAGAGACTTCTCCAGGGGAGCTATCCCAGCTTAAACAGCCTAAAGGCTGCAAACCCTCCAAGGGAGAGCAACACCATCAGTGGATGGCTCAGGGGCCACCACAAAAAACCATCATATCCTGAATCTCAGTCATCTGTATGAACTTGTTTTCACCTCCATCCTCTCCCCCATCCTGACTTTTTTCCAGGAAGTAATACAGCATCATTTACAGCTTAAACAATTGGACTTCTTTCACAATATTCTGCATTATGATTATTTAGAGATTGAAGAAGAGAAGATGGGGGTACAAGGTGGCTGAGGAAATGTCACAGTTGGATTCTTGTTGCCTGACTGTCATCCAAGTAGAGCATCCAGTATAAATCAGTTATCTCTGCTCTGAGCATTGTCTTTGAAATGGGACAGGCACCTTTTGATGGCCCCTCCCCAAATATGAGAGGCTGAGATCTGTGACTGTGTCTCTAGAAATCAGTATTCTGCCATTGCTTGTGGCTTGAATTACCAAAGTTACTGTAATATGGATTTATGGAATTGTATGAGGCATGCCTAGTAGAAACAACTCACTGAGCTACAGGGCAAGTTTGGGTCTCCCCTTATAATCCAGATGCACAAGAATTTTGGAAAAAATGCTGTTATTGTGGTAGAATGCTTCCTTTTTTAGAGAAATAAACCCACAGAAACATTCAGATAATTTATTTCTGCTCCCTCATTCTCTGACCAGAGCTGTTACTTCAGTGCAAACTTTGGTCACCAGGATATACCTCCATGCAAGTATGCTGTAGCAGGAGGTGTAAAAATCCCTGTCTAGAAAAAGAAGGGCAGAAGGAGCCTTGAAGTGATTTTGGTTTCCGTACTCGTCTCCTGTGGCTGGGAAAATGGGGCCCAGGGAAAGGATACTGGATTTTGGCCATGACATATTTCTTTCAGTCTTCACTCAGGGTGGTTCCACCTCTGCCTGGAGGGATACCAGTTGTGGACACTCTGATTTATATTCTTATATCATAGCAAGGAATATACAACAAAAAATATGTGGACTGGTTATGTAATTACTTGGATATGCCAGTACACTGATTTTATAGTATCTTCCAAATTATCTTCAAAGTTATCTGTGTATTTTTTTTATTTTTTTTTTAATGAGGATATTGCTTGTTGAGATTTTTACTGTTACAGTGAGATTTTACTGCCAGGAGATTTTATTTCGGTGATACATCCTTGTCATCAAGTGTAGTATGGTATCAGTTCTATCCAGACATCCTACAAGCAAGCCACAGCCAGTGGTGAAAGAAAACACTATTTCAGTATATTTAGTGTTACTTTGAGATAGTGTCTTGGGGAGGACATTGTTAATGAGATCCACAGTCTTTACAAATACAAATTTGTGTTCTGGATTTCATCTGATTCTGGGGAAGCAGTCAGAATCAGTGAGTATCAGAGTTTCATCAGACTTATAACTACAGTTCTTCATATTTTCAAGCTTCCCAAGCACGGTACTTCATCTACTGCCCTTCTCACATACGTACATTCAGCTTTCTAGTACTTTGTATTTTAAGTGATTTAACAAGATAAAATTCACTTTGAATTATAGAAAAAATATTCCTAGGCACGTTTAGGTCTGTGATTTTGGCTATCAAACACCAGAACAAAGGGGAAGATGTTTTCTGCAGAAGAATATTTACATATCTATCCATGCTATATTTTCTAGAGCTTTCACAGCTGCATAACTTCCAAGGGGAAAAGGGAGACTTCAAATTACCAAATTTAAGATCACACAGGACATTTATATTCTACAAAATGTGCAGTAGAACCACAGTTCCTGTGTGTGCTTTGATAAGACTCAGTTTGTACTACTATTGTACCAATATTGTACCAATTTTCTGTCTTTAAATTTGACTGCTCTTCAGGTAGAGAGAGAGTTTGCATTATTTTCAACATAAAAGTTATAAAGCCCCCTGTAATTCTTAATATGAAAATGACTCCTACAGTCCTTTGAAAAATAGAGCTTGAACAAGCACATGTTGTTTTTACATATTTTACAATGTGTTAAAAGGAAAATGTCCCTTCCCACTTAGAGAAAAGTCTGGCATTTTTCTCCCTACCAGATAATCAAATAATTCACCACATCTATGATCACAACAAATCTAAAACATTTTAAAGAGGCTAATCTATCTGGAAAAAAATGAGTAAATATGAGCCAACAGCCCACCTTACACCTTTGCTGCAAAAGTAGCCCTCTGGGGGACTTGAGGACTCTGCCTTTAGAGTTTGAAGATACTTGGTATATTATCAGAGAAGTATTTTTGATACATTTTTTCTGTGACATGCTGGGAAAGTCAATTAGTCCTACTGGTTGGCTAGCTCATGTGTTTAATTCATGCTGGGTTTAGAGCAGGTGTTGCTACAGCAGTTAAAAAAATTAATCTGCCTTAAATGCAGTAGAAATATCACCCTGAGAGCACAGACAAGCCAAAGCAAGGTCTGGAAGAGATGCCAGCTGAGGCCAGGATTGCATCCTCAGAGAATTTCTTGGACCCACAGGCTGAGAGGCCCCCACACATGCTGTGGTGCCCACACAGTGGGGCATGAGCCCTTCCCCCATGGCTGCAGCACCCACAGTGATGCCCAGGGATGGGGCTGTGCCAGTCCTGGACAGGGTGGTGGGATGAGCTCTGGGCTTCTAGAGAGGCCCATAGCTCCTGGTCCCCAGGGAGTCCTGACACCCAAACTGTTCAGTCTTGTGTGTCTCATTTTATGTATTTTTTTTTCTTGCCTTTAAAAAGAAGTTGTTGTAGAGCAGTTATGATTCATGAGTAGTTATTAATAAATTCATGTAGGTAAATATTTGGTTCTCTTCAGCTCTGTGGAAAACAATTAGATGATGAACAGATTGTGACTAAGTACAATTAATAGTGCCAGAGTGTGCCTTCACAGGGGAATAAATACAACAATTAGCGTCTTATTTTATCAGTTGTGTACGTTTGCTTCTAATTATAATGGCATTCACAGAGCAGGCAAATACAATACATCAGCTGAATAGAAAACATCAGCTCCTCTCAAATCCCAGGACTGTGTAACTTGGGAAGAATAAAACCTGCTATGAAGCCAAAACTTTTTCTGGACTGGTACAAGCTCAGAGCCATCTTTGCTTTTTAGAAAACTGAGGATAGTTGATCGAGGAAACGTTGGACTCCAAGCCTGAGCTCCAGCCCACACACCAATAGGCATGAGCTCAAGTGACTGGGCTGTGCTGGGTGTCAGGGGATGCACAACAGAGCACGGCACCCTATGGACACAGCTGCAGAGCTTTCCCACTGCTGCTGGCTGTGCCTTTTCCTGCTGTGCCACAGAATGGAGATCAGCTTCCTCTGGGCTATCTGTCAGAACAGGTGCTGGGAGTCAGGGACAACAGGTTAGGATGTTGGAAAGCAAAGCTGCTGTTTGCTGCTGCAGCTGCTCCGTGTCCTCAGGTGCTCCCTGTGAGGTGCAGAGCACCAGGCACCCAGGTAGAGACTGACATACAGCTGCAATTGGCTCCTGTTTGGCTGTGCACTATATCTAATTTTAAATTGCAATGCCATGCTTCATATGGCATAACTTCTGTCGACTGAAGCTGCTTAGCTCTGGTGAACCAGAGCAGATATTTTTTGGAGTGAGAGAAGGGATATTCTTGCGATGCACAGTGTCTCATCAAATCCCATGGGAAAAGTTGTCTCAATTCTCAGAAGGGTAAACCAGCTGTCAGGAATGGTCATATAGTTTTCATTACAATTTCTGCCCTCCTTTTGCCTGTAAAAACTTTGTTACCTTTTAGATGAAATGGTCAACTAAGATTCTGATGACTAATACCAGACTGTTACAATGGAGGGCTCTGGAGGGCTCTGGATAACCTCAAAGGCAGGTTTCCACCTGCTCTATGGAGGGGAGCTTTGGTGGGTAATTGGTTATATGTTGGCCACTAATCCCATATTACCCCTTGATGTCAGTAAATTTCCTTTTATTACTGGAACTAAGAGCTGTCTTGGTTCTTTTTTTATGGAGACAGAAAACATGATAATTTCTGAGTTTTCCATGGCTCTCTGGCACTGTCAGCAGCACATGTTGTTGCATTACTCAGTCTCAAATCGATCCCTACTTTAATTGCTTTTGCACTTTGCTGTGTATTGTTACAGCACTCAAGAATTACTTCAAAGGTGCTATTGTTTTTCTAAAATATATCTTATTGTTAAAAAGATCTGAGGTGTTCTATGCAAATGCTGCCATTCATCTTTTACTTTTAGCTGGATTGTTTTGAGCAAGGTTAGCTAGAACTTTAATAACTTTGCTACTGTTCATGTGAGATAAAACCAAAATTTAAGGGGGCAGTGGGTGATTTCATCTAAAGAGCGTAGCAACAAACAGACCACCAGCAGCAAAGGCAGTGTCCCTGTCACATGTTCTGCCAGCTCCAGCTGCCTTGGGATGGTGTGAGGGAGGGATGTGCCACTGGCAAAGGAATGCAAGTCATGTCCCCTGTCTGTACCCACTCAACATATTAACATCTGGAATACAGAAAGGGATCTAAAGCCCCTCCTACCCTTGCTCTTGCCCTGAAACCAACCTCTTGTGGGATACGGGGCAAAAACAAGGCAGAATCACATGGGCTTGACACCCTCCATTTGCCTCCCTCTCACACCTGGTGGTGATTCATCTCTTAGAGACTGAAAGCTGAAGGAGCACAGACTAAGAAAAAATACCAGGTGTGATGTGAGGCAAGAACAGAAAATTCAGTTTAAACAAATAAAGAAAGTTCCAGAACTTCTGAAGTAGGAAAAACATATATGTATACATTTATGTATATTTTCTATGTACTGTAATGATTCAATGTGCAGAACCCAGTAATGACTTGAGCTAGTTTTGCATGTCACAAAAACCCACCTTGAAGTGTATAAAAGTCTGTTGTACCAAATGTGATATTCAGACTGAAAGCTGTTGCTCAACCGGAAAGGACCTTCTGTAACTTAAATTAGTCTCAATATGCTTGGAAAAGCACCTTAAAAAGACTGGGCTTAGATTATTTTCTTAAAGGCACACAAAGCTTCAGCTGATTTAGTTTAAGAAATGCAGGTTTTTTTCTAAGGCTGATTTTCATGGAGGCAATCTTCTGTACCCTCTTCCCTCTTCCAAATAAGCTTTTACAAATCTTCAGATTGGCTATTTGCGTCTGTATTTTCTATAGTCATTATTCGTGTCTTCCTTATGAAGACTTACAGAAGTTTTAAAGCAGTGCATTGCTGGAACATAAATTGATAGAAGGCTTCAAACTTGAGGTGAAATCTTAATAAATGGTAAATTTCTTTTATTTGCTACAATAAAAGCATTTTCTGCTGCTTTCTTGAGGTTGTATGCATACTACCAATGCTCTCATCTTAAACTTTTTTATCTGTATCACCTTGGAAGAGAACTGCTTCAGTTCTCATTTACCAGAATTTTCTTTTAATCTCCTTAGCTTGGCTTTCCTCTCATTGATTCTATTGTGTTGATTAGATTTATAATGACTATAATGAGTGGGCAGACTAAGACCAGAGTTAATGTTTGCAGAAAACACAAACCAATCCAGAAGTGTGTCACATGCTGGTGTTCTTACATATCTCCTGTTGCTGGCCCCCAGAACAAAACACAAGCAATCCTTCTCTTCACCTTAAGCAAAGCAATTAATCAGTAGACTGCAAGCAGATTCTTTATTAAACTTCATCCACAAAAGGGAACAAGCCCTCACAGTTTTCATTCTGTCTGGCCTCCTCATGGTCAGTGTAGTGGTTGCAGGTGTTGTGTGTTGACATTTCCATTGGCTCAGATAGTAGTAGTGCTAATTCACACCAGTAGAGACATAAAAACAAAAATAAAATAAAGGTAGATGAATTCTAGATTGTTTCCTGAGCCTTTATTTACCACTGTAGCCCTACACCAAACACACTGAATGCTTTGCCCATATATGACAGCAATTCCCATCAGCACCTGGTGAACAGGTCTTTCTTCTGCCTGAGGTGATTTTGTGCTGTTGACTCAACGTAGCTAGGCATGAAATTTTTAATTGCAGAAGTATTCTGCCTTCCCAGGGACTATAGAAGCAAGCACTCTAAACCCATTAGCTTTTGCTGGACTGCTCTCTTCTGTTGTCAAACAGCCTTGGGCAGCCAAGATCTGTTCTACTCCCCCAGGAGCCACTATTATGCCAGCATAAATTCATTTGACTTCAGTGAAGTTCCTGCCCTTACACAGTGGAGAGAGATTGGACTGGACCAATTGTCTTTAGCAATGTTTTTCTCTGTTGCTGGATAGATAGCATGTCCAAACTTTAATTTAATGAAGTAAGTGTATCTAGCATAAACCAGATGGACTAAGGTTTGTTGACAAAATGGATAGGTCATTTTCAAGGACATTGATTCACGGTCTTCCAAAGAAAAAAAAAATTTAACAGATCTATTGTTGTTGAATAAGCAGTAGGGAAACTGGAGAAGGTCGAATTATTGAATGTTGTTTTTATATTTTAGAGGTATTTTGCTGGGTATGAGGACACATTAGGCAAAAAGCAAACCTTTTATTATTTTTTTTAGAATCACAGAACCATGTAGGTTGGATGGGATGTCATCCTCTCCAAGCCCCTGCTCTTAGCATGATCAAGGGTCAGGGTGTTCAGTCTGTCCTCGGATGCTTCCAAGGATGAAGATTCCACAACTTCTGGACACCTTCTCCTGTTCTTAACCACTGTTGTGGTGAAACCTTTTTTCTTGAATGAATTCCCTTTCTTCAGTTTGAGCTTGTTTCCTCTTTTACTGTGCAGGTCTGAGAGCAGTATGAATTCATCTTCTGTATGATTTCCCCTTAAACAGTCAAAGAGACCAGCAAAATCTCTATTTAGAATTCCTTTTCAAAGTAGATTCAAATCTCTCAGTGTTCATGTGTTTGTCCCAGGACCCTGATGGTTTGGGTGGCCCTAATTCTCAGACACAGGGTGTGGTTCTTGGTGTGTCCTGGGCGGGGCCAGGAGTTGGACTCAGTGAATGGGGCTCTTCCAACTCAGCATGGTCTGTGATTCTGTGACTTTCTCCAATATGTCAATCTACAGAGCACCAAGCTGCTCACTTGTTTAGTAAATTTTTCTCTTTTAATTTTATTGCCCCCCCCACCTCCATCCCACCACCCCAGCCTGCATTTCTAAAATTTATGAATTACAAAAAAGTGCTGCATTTCTAAAGGTCTTCCAGACACTAGCTACAGACAGCCACTCCTCTGCTGCAACTGAGATGATGCTTCTGGAACTCTAAGAGTTCTGAATCCAAGTTATTTGGTTTGTGTGACAAGGTTCTTGTAGTGAGGGGGCTACAGGTATGGCTTCTGTGAGAACTTCCCCCATGTCCAGCAGAACCAGTCCCCGGAGGCTCCAAGATGGACCCACTGCTGATCAAAGCCAAGCCCATCAGAGATGTTAGTAATGCCTGGTGATAACACATTTAAGGAAGGAAACATTATTGCACAGATGTAATTATGGTCACAGAAGAGTGGAATGATAACATGTGAGAGAAACAGCCCTGCTGACAACAAGATCAGTGGAGAAAGAGGCTGAGGAGGTGCTCCAGGTGCTGGAGCTGAGATTCCCCTGCATCCCGTGGTAAAGACCGTGGTGCACCCCTGCAGCCCATGGAGAGCCATGTTGGAGCAGATATCCAGGTATCCCATGCTGGAGCAGGCCCTTTGCAGGGACCTGCAGACCTATGGAGACAGGAGCCTGCAGATCTATGGACAGAGAAGCCATGGCAGGGCTCTCTTCTCCCTTCTTACTGGGATGCAGAGAGGTTGTTCCCAGTTCATGAGCCCAAAGGAGATTATTTGTCTTGCTACTCAGTGATGCATCCTTTGCAGTGTGCTTGGCCAGGCTCTCAGGGGCTGGGACTTGGCATATTCATGGGATTCCTCTTTAAAGGGTCCTCTTAGGAGTCTTTTCAGCATTACACAGATCTCTGAGGCTGTGCAAGCCCACACAGCTACTTGGGTTTTGGCAATACAAGCCAGGACAGACTAGGAGAGGCTGGGATGTCGTGGGGCACCCCAGCTTTAGCCCACAACACATTACTTTGTCTTTGGCTTATAAGCCTGGCTGTGAGCAAAAGCACTTCTGACAGTTAGGATTAGGAAGGCAAAATGAGGTCTTCCCACAGCAGCGAGTCTCAAAGCAGCTGCTGCACGGATGGTATTCTGTTCCTTGCCTATTATTAATATTCATCTTGCTTTTCAAATCTAATATTGATTAAACCTTCATAAGTAAACAAATGAGATGGCTTCCTTACAGTAAAAGCTTGAGAAAGGCAGGGCATTGTCCTCTGTTTGAATATGTTCTCCAAGCACTGGCAACATTATTTGAATCTAATAATCAAGCAATTTTAAAGTTGCGATATTCTAACAGTTCCATCTATCTCGAAGACAGGCATTTCAAAAGGATTCCATTTGGTGGGTTGGCAAAGCTGCATCTGTACAGAATAAGAAGAATGTAGACATGACATATTGCATGATCTCTTTTTCTCTGTGATGGCAATTTTAGTCCATGCGTATGAAAGTTGCATATGTGAGCGAAGCCTGAGGCACTAGATAATTAGAAATTATTTCAGCCCTAATGCTGCTCTTATCAGGGAACTAGCACATTTGCACAAGTATTTTTCATCTCTCATAATTTTGTCCTTTTTTTCAGCAAAGTGCCAAATCCTGCAGACATTGCTTGGCATCACAATGCATTCACACCTTTCTTTAGTTTCTCATTCTGCAATGAGAAACTAAAGAAGGACAAACTAATGCAAAATGAGAGCTGTAGTATTCACAGAAGGAAAGAACAAAATAATGTGTTCAGCTTTCCTCAGTTCAGCTACAGCAGGTGTGTTTTAGTCCCATGGTCCTGCTTCCTACTTCTTTATTCTTTCTTACTCAGACAGCTTTATTGTTTTTGTGAACTGGAATCTTGAACTCCATCTGCTCTAATCGACAGTAGAGACAGATACTAATAAAAGAGAGGGTGAAATTCCTGCCATGGGGGAGTGCTGCATTTTGTGTCAGCTTGATCAAAAGCAAACTCCTCCTCTAAAACATTCGATAGTTACTAAAATATATTTTAATTACTTATTAAAGGACTTTAAAGGGCTTTTGTGAAGCAAAAACTGACAGAGGAGTATCAGCTTTTAGAAGCACTTAGAAACCCACGCACTGCATAAATGCTTTCAACACATATACATACATATATATATGTATTAATAGAGCTTTGAATATCAGCATCTTTCCCACTCTAGGATCCTCTCTATAACAAAATCCAGATTTTGCCCACAAGACATTCAGGTATTATGGAGAGAGTTCTGCGAAAAGATTTGGGCAGATGCACAGGTTGACACTTCTGTTTCATGGTGCTTCAGTGGCTTGAGCTCTTGCATCCTCTCTGAGGCAGAACACCAAGGTAGGTCCCACGCTCCGTGGAGCACTATGTTGGGAGGGATGCAGGCTGCAAGCCAGGGAGCATGGATGACTTTTCCACAAAATGCAGTCCCCACTGCCATGAGCAGTACACAGCAGAGCTGATGGCAGCAGAGTTTGCAGACAGAGTCTTCTGCTCAGGCAACTAAAAGTTTTATCATGATGTGTCCAAAGGGGTTTGGCTTAAAGTGACATTGGCATCCTTAGCTGGTGTTGTCTGTGTGATTTGCTGTACAACTGGAATGGTAGAGTTCTGTTGGGGCAGATCTTATGGAATTGATCTAAATACTTGTTCCAAAGCATGTTCTAGGGATGTTTCAGAAAGCAGAGGAGAAAGCTGGCCCACAGTGTTCTGAGCAGGCCACTGTATCAGCCACTTCTACATGAGCATTAGCAAGGAGATATGGCTAAATAATCATGTGTGTTTCAGTTTAGAAGGAAAATAAAAATAAATAGGAAAGAGAACACAAACAATCCTTTCTGACAGAAGAAGATGATTGTATAAGTTTGTTTTGACTGAGCACTCTATTAACCAAAAATGGAAAGTTCAGATAGGTTAAACTGCAAATTCAGCTGGTATTTCTCAAGTTGTGTCATCTTGAAAGAAAGAACTAAAACTAGGAAAAGGTAGGCAAAGACAAAATGTTTTGAATTATTTAAAAAGAAAGAAAGGAAATTGTTTACTTTGTGCTTGAGGAAGCAATCACTGGAAAAGAAAAACCTTCTTTGGCTAATATCTCAGCTGGGATTCTTGTAAATGGCATCATCCCCTGCAACCTTGCTGTTGTTTTAATAGTTTTTGATTAACAACAACAACAAAAAAAGCATTTTTCATAATGGAAGACACCATCTCTATGCAGGTACTATATTTTGCCATGGACTGTATAACATTCCCCTATAGTTAATAATAAAATTGGTACAGATTATAAGGTCAAAAATGCATTTGCTTTTACTGTAAAAGGTAATGATTTCACCTGGCTGTGGAAACCTCTTACAGGGAGCACTCCTTAGTGGGACACAATCTTTGGCACTGCTTGGAACAAGTTTAAGTTGTACCATAAGACAGAATACTGGTTTGGCCAGGACTTTTATATCAGGTATGCTGCAGGTCACAAAGGGGCAAACAGTAATGTTGAAGTGAGAGCAGTGTTTTGGAAAAATGTTTTCTTCACAAGTCAGTAAAAATTTCAATTTCAGAACTATTTAAGTTTTAAAAGTGTTTCTGAATTCAGATCAAATTGTACATTAAAATATGAGCAGAAGTGCAACAAAAGTCAGAACATTTACTTCATCATTGTCAAATAAGGTTGTTTGATTACTTTTTTCTTTCTAAGATATCTAAATTAATTTTGAAAATTCCACCTTAAAATTGAAAAAAATTGGTTTGAGGTTGAACAAACTGTTTCTTCAATCTAGACATGCATTATAGAGATAGAGGAGGCTGCCTCTCACAAGACATAAAAATAAATTATTCATGCAGCCTAAATATGATGTATCTATTATTTAATATCACCCTGTTCAGTTTCACATTACTCACAGCAAAAATGCAGAAAAAAGCCAAATTCTTTGAAGGACGATATAGGTTCATCACATTTGATCTCATAATAAATGTAATTGTCTAATAAATTGGTGTGCCATAGATCTGTAAAGGAGGGTATGAGTAATTAGAAGTGCTGTATGACAAAACAAGAGAGTTTTTCCTTCCAGTCCTGAAGAAGCAGCACTTTAGACTTGGTGAAGCTGTGAGCTGTTCTCACTGATATTCCTGCTGTCAGTCCAAGACAGTTATGTTGATAGGTGGCATTGATTTTTCTAAAATGCCAGCAGGCTGACTCCTGACTGCTTTGGCTTTGTTCTCCCACAAAATGCAACCCACAGAACAGGTCAGGAGAAGGCATTCCAAAACTGAGGAATGTGATGTGTGCTGAGGGAGTTTTACTCTAGGGAAAATTCCTCAGAACTTGCAGAACAGGCAGTGCTTGTGGGGAGAAACTCAAAAAGATAATAAATGGTTTCAATTCTGATTTCTATAGAAAGTCAAAAGAAAGATAAATTTTAAGTGATGGTCTGCTGAGATTTGCTCTCCTCTGACTTATAAATTGGAGAGAACAACCTGTATCCTTCTCAGAACCTGGTTCCCAGTGGAAATAAGTACTAATAGAAGAGTAATGGCTTGTCGTGTTCCCTGCCAATCTTTGTCTTTAATCCATAGATTTTTTATTATCTCACTCTCTTCTCTTTCCAGCGTTGCATTCAATCCACTGCAAGTACTTTCATGCCAGGAAGCCAGGCATACATGGAGCAGAAATGCCTTGACTACATATTTTATGAGGGTCCTTAATCACACGCGTGGAAAATGTTTATTTTATAAGTGCAGAATTGTCCCCTGGGGATGTTTTGCTGCACAAATGAGCCTAATGAGCATTAGAAGAGCAGTTTTGTTCTGGAAAGTGGTAGGTTTATTCTTCCTTAATTTTTTAATTACAACCCCTGACCTGAATGACTAGCATGAAACTGTAAACAGATCAGGATTACAAGCAACATTCCTTTTTAATCAGTGCCACTGGAGGGGATATAGCAATGTGTATCCCCTATGCTGCTCAGGGGTGATGCAGGGTGAACTCTTGCTCTGCTGAGTATCAGCACTGACCTTGCTGCTGCTCCCCTGGGAGCCCCTGTCTCCTCTGCTCTTTGCCAAGGCTCACAGGTGTCTCCCTGACACAAATTCCGTGTAGGATGGACACTGCAATGGGTGTAAATGAATGGATCTTGTCTCCTCTAGGAAGGGGGCATCATGCAGACACAGATCACACAGCTCACGATTTTCTCATCAGGTGAGATTTGTGGTCAGTTGTCAGCACAAATTTGCAGAGATAGGAAAAGATAAACCAGCAAAATATGCTCTCATGGTTGTACTTAACAAGGAAACACTCATCTCATCTGACTGGTGGGCTGTGCCCTTTGCCAAAGTAGTGACTAGACCGTCCTTATCTGGTTTTCTTCCTGTTATTCCTTCTGACTGATCACAGGAGTAGTGTCTTATACCACCATAAAAGATTGTATCATTATTTCCTCCTGCTGTTTAAAGTTATCCGATTAGCATGCCCATAGCATATTTTAGTTTTTTCTGGGTGATACAAAAAACTGATCAGCACCCAAAAGAGTTGGATTTTTCTCCTCAGACCTGTTAAAAATTTCTGAGCAGACAGATGGGTTGCACCCATGGGTACCCTTAGGGTGACTCCCCCTGAAAAATCTCCAAATCTCCTGGCAAGCATCAGTGTTGGAAGGTTGATTTCCTTTGTTCAGGCACCACTGTCCTTTTTAATCGAGATCTCAGAGCAAATGTCAGGCTGCTTTTCACCACTAATCTTTTGAAAAAAAACCCCACCCAGACAGCTTTATATTGCTGCTCCTGCTTATGCTGAGAGCATGTCAGCAATGGCCATGTCCTCATATATGGTATACCTATTATCTGGGCATATGTGCCTATAGTTGTTTTCTGTATATCTATTTTCATGAGTCGGAAAAAAATAAAGGAAAATGATTTTTTTTAAAGTTGTTCTTGGCTTTCATGTTAAATTTATTTTATTAGAAATATAGCAAGTGAACCTGAAGCATTAAAAAATGGGAGCCCAAAACACCTCTGGTTACTTATGCATGTAAATATCTATGTGTATCTCTATATTGTATGTAGATAAATACACAGGGCTAGAATCATCTGTTTGGAGCTGTTGTCCTTGTGTACTTTTTATGCTAGGGATGTGGAAATGCTGAGACAAAAGTGAAGAAGTGAGTATGTTCAGATGGGGGCCAGAGGCTTGGCTTTCAAAGCAATTGAAGCTCTTCTGTCAGTAAAAGCACAGCAGCAGTCAGAGCCCATGACAGAACACAAGTATACATGTCCTGAAAAAACAGTCATTATCCAGAGAACATCCGATTTCTGCAGTTTAAATCCATAAAAAAGAGTTCTGAAAATGGAAAGGGGGATCCAAACATAATTCTGATTTTTGCTGGTGTCTTGAGAGTCCTTTTTACTGTGTATTTCTGTAAACAGCTCATTTTATCCTAGTAGGAGAGTGTGTTACCTCATGCTGACTTTGCTCAGTGCTGTTTGCAGAATAGATGCCTTTTTGTTTGGCACTCACTGAGTATACAGAACACAGAGAATGGTTTGAATTGTGTCAGGTGTTTGTAAAACCACAGTAATGTGTCTGTTGCTTATCCTAGCAAGAAAAAAACCTACCCCCAGTGGTTCGAGGTGTTCCTATTTCCTCTTCTACTTCTGTCCCATTTCTATTTCATAATCAAAACATCATTACATTAGATGTCATAGGTAAAAAAAAAGTCTGAATTTTTCAGAAAAAAAGACTTGATTTTCAAACTAAATTAACTTTACAGCAGACTGTGGAAGGGTGATTGCTGGCTCACTGAATCTATGTACACATCCCCTTCCCAAAATGGAAGTGCATGATATGTCCATAAATTTTTTCTGCAGTGATTATCTTCTTAACTAATATCAAGTAAGGAAAACACATATTTTCCCTGAGAAAAATAAAGAAAACTGGTTTTCACATCATGAAACAGCTCCTTTCTTTGGTCAGAGGCCATAGCCTGTAACAGCTCAATCACTTTTTACTGTGTTAATCTCTGGCATGTGGGTCCTGCTGGGCCCCAACACAGAGGAAGGTGGTCACTCAATATCAGAAACATTATAGTTGAAATAATATAGGCTATACACATTAAGAAGAAAGAGCAGATGATTTATGAAGAACATTTGTTCCTTCAGCTGTAATTTTTGTGTCTTTTTCTTTCTTACAGGTGAAAATCCTCATAAAAGCGTACTAAGAGTTCCATGCCTTTTATGTTGCTTATACTTAAGTGATAGTAGGAACTTTCAGTATTTCTAAGACCTTCCCTGCTGTGAAGCAGTTAATTTTGACATTTTGTCGAAGACATGTCAACCCCTTTGATGACTTTTTATTTAGTGGAACAGTGACATTACTCCTCTACACAGTACCAAAGTGTGAGTCTCAGAGTGAGACACATTTTACACAGCAGGAGGTCTTGATGGGATACTGGTTGGAAGAATTGTTTACATTATCTAGAGAAAAAAACAGTTTAGAAAAAAAAGTGAGGAATATTGCTTGATACCTTCTGACACTCATGGTTCTGTTGCTCCTGAAAATTCAAGGATCAGAGAGAGTGAGGTATCTTAAATACATTTTTATGTGTATTGGTGTTGCATGGCCTGAGTTTTGGCCACAGAGGTGGCTTCTGTGTAAAGCTGCTAGGAGCTTCCACAACCTCTGGCAGAGCCAGTCCCTGAAAGGCTCCAAAGGACATGCTGCTGGCTAAGTCTGGGCCAATTAGAAATCATGTTAATGCCTTTATGATAACATGTTTAAGAAGAAATCAAAACAAAGGTTGTGGTGCAGTTTTAATTCCAGCCAGCAAAGAGGAAGAGGTGAGAACATCTGAGAAGAACAGTCCTGCAGCCCCTGCAGTCAGTGGAGAAGGAGGGGCAGGAGGTGCTCCAGGTGCCATAGCTGAGATTCCCCTGCAGCCCATGGTGCAGCCTGAGGTGAGGCAGTTGTGCCCCTGCAGCCCATGGAGAGCCATGGGGGTGCAGGATCCACCCACAGCCCATGGAGAGCCATGGGGGTGCAGGATCCACCCACAGCCCATGGAGAGCCATGGGGATGCAGAGATCCACCCACAGCCCATGGAGAGCCATGGGGGTGCAGGATCCACCCACAGCCCATGGGGAGCCATGGGGATGCAGGGATCCACCCACAGCCCAGGGAGCAGGACCCCACACTGGTGCAGGTGGATGCCTGGGAGGAGGCTGTGACCCTGTGGGAGGCCCATGGAGAGAGGGGCCCTGCTCCCAGGCTGGAGCAGCCTGTCCTTGCAGGACTGCAGCCCGTGGAGCAGTGACCCACACTGCAGCAGTGTGGGGAGGACTGTTCCCCACGGGATGGGCTCAGGTCACAGCAGGTCACAGGGAGCTGGTGCTGGTGAGATAAGCTCACACTGGAGAGAGTCACAGAGAACTGTCTCTGTGCCACCCCAAGGTGCAGCAGGGAAACAGCTCCTCTCCCTGAGCAGCAGGAGAAGCCACGGCTGATGAACTGACCACAACCCCCATTCCCTGTCCCCTTGCACTGCTGGGGTAGGAGGTGGAACTGGAAGAAGGGAGGAGTGGGGGGAAGGTGTTTATAAGGGCTTATTTTACTTCTCATTATCCTGCTTTGATTTTGTTAGCAATAAATTCACTTCATACCTCTAAGTTGAGCCTGTTTTGCACTTGATGGCATTTAATGAAGGATCTTTCTCCTGGTCCTTATCTCAACTCATGAACCATTTGTTAAATTTTCTCTTCTCTGTCCAGCTGCAGCAGAAGAGTGAGCAGGTGGCTTTTGTGGGTGTCTGGCATCCAGCCAGGTTCAAACCACAACATTATGTCACCTGAACATTTCTTATAGTGCTGAAATCACAGTCATATTACAATTCTTGCTTCTTCACCATTTCATTTTAACATTATCTCCATTATCTTGTGACTTAACCATGTGGCAAATACACAATCTGTAAATCTGTTAATTGTAGTGTGTTTTAAGAAGAGCCATTATGAAAATGCCTTTCAAATTATAAAGATTGAAACAGACTGTCTTCTCTCAACTAGTGAGATCAGTAGATCTCTAGCTGGCTATTTAAAGTGGTCTGGTTTTTCAGAGATTAGTATGGTCAGCTTCTTCTGTGGCTGAAAGCTGTGGACCTCTTCCAGAAAAAAGTAACTGTGGTTTAGAGGAGGGGTCTGCAAGCAGCTCTTGCCTGCCATGTGCTGTGTGTTTTGTGGACAGAAAAGAAAAGGAACATTATAAATAACACTTCTTCACAATTACTAGGAGAGCATACCTAACTGATGTGCCAGTTGTGCTTCCAGGGTTGCCCGAGATTCATTCAAATTCAGTGTTCGCTCAGTATTGTGTAATGTTTCACTGAAATATATTTGTATCAGCAGTGGTAACAAACCCTGAAACTTCAGCTACTAGGTGTGTGCTACTTCAGTGTTCTCACTGAAACACTTTAGGGACATTCAGAATAATATTTGCAGTTGTACATCTCAAAGGATGGACAGCCACTTCAGGACTGATGCAGCCATGAAACTGTCTGCTATCCTGCAGGCATCCCTTCAGAAAGGAGCTGCAGAACAAGATTTGAAAGCCAAGAGTTCTGAACAGCGAGTCTTCTTTTGACCTTGGTCTGAACCACAGGCTGACCGCCAGATAATGTACCAGAAAGAGGACAAGTGGCCAAGGAAAAACTGGGGGAAAAACAAGGAAGAACATAATGAAAGCTGTGCTAATACCTTCTCTCTCTTTCTTAATACGGGCTGGGAGCTACATTAGAGAAATAATAAAAATCACAGAATTGCAGAATCACAGAATATACTGCTTTGGAAGGGACCCTCAAGGATCATGGAGTCCAGCTCCTGGTCTAATAAACCTTACTGGGACTCCACCAGATCCCTTAGGTGAATGAATAGGGAGCAGCCCACAAAACAGTGTGACTAGGATGCATCTTCCCAATTACACTGAAATTCAGGAAATGTTAACATAGTGCCAACAGATTGAAACCCCCTAGTGATGATTGACCATAAATATTGGCATAGAATCAGATCCATTTCTGGATTTGTGGACATCTGTTGAAACACAGATATACAGATACTGTTGTTACAACAATTTTGTTTGCTGCTGCTATTTCCACCTAAAAATGGAAATACCCTATTTCATCTTTGAGTGAATCTGAGCATCTCATAAGCTTCAGTCCTGGTACTGAAGATTATCAGAAGGAGCAGATCTCTAAAAAGCATTCAAGGACATGGATTGGGATTAATAAGATGCTTTTCTGCTTAATAACTTGCTTAACCTGCTTTTCATATGCTTCTCTGGTAAGCTACTCCATTCCTTCAATGACACCCTTCCTTCTGTATCTCTTTTTCAGAGCTCCCCCTTATTTTATTTCTGGCCATTGTATTTAAGGTGTTTGGAGCAGGTCCTGCAGGATGCTGGGCACTTCAACATGCTCTGCTCGTGCATGGCAAGGCAGGGGACTGAACGCTTGAACACAGCTCTGGGCAAACACAACATGTTTTCAGGTTGTTTGGGCATTTTGGCTCGAAGATGTGTATTTAATAAAAAGCTGCACAGGACAGACTTTATATCTTTTCCATTATTAATGTCCACTAGAGGAATTCTGCCTGAAGAAGGCTTATTGGACAAACCATTTTCCCCTGGTATGCACAGCATTTGGAAGTCTCACAAGTGACAGAGGAAAATGCAAATAAAGGCTTGGCTTTAAGCTCTTTTTTTGTTTGTTTGTTCATACTGAAGTAACATGTGGTGGGATAAGTTGCCGTGGTCTTAAACAACAATTTTAAGGCATCAAAGTTATTTATTTATTAATTAATTTATTTAATTTTAATTTTAATTTTAATTTTAATTTTAATTTTAATTTTATTTTGGGTTTGTTAGTGTGGGGGCATTTTCCTTTTCTTATATATTCTTCTTGTTTTGAGAGATGCAGATCTCCTTGACTTGAGAACATAGGAAACCAAAGAGATTAATGGCTGGAAATATAACCCAAAGTAGTGAAAAATGTGTATTAATACACCAGTTTTATTATCCACCAGTATTTATTAATAAATACATCAGTATTTATTTATACAAAGGTTAATGGCAGTGGCCTGCCCAGGGCCAGGCAGAGTAGGCTGAGGCAGGATCAGCTCTGGGTGTCAGGTTCCAGACACGTCCTCACAAGGCGTGTGTTGGTTATTGTCAGTTTGATGGGCTACATTGCCATCTAGGGCTGCCTCCCAAACATCAGGGAGAACTTCAGGATAAAATCGTGCAAATCCTGTTGTCGAAGAGGATTATGAAGGTGTATCTCTCACTACGTCTTCTTCTGTGTTCATTCATACAGAAGATGCAGATTTTCTTCAAAACTTGATATTTGCGCTCCAAGGAGGCAAAAAGAGCTGTGAAACAAAGCTCTGTGTGTGCTTCCCAGAAAGATCTCTAACTAGAAAGGAGGCTCACCCTACAGTGAACCAAAGCTCTTTCAATGCATGGTGATAAATCCATTTTCTCTTGCATGGGACATGGAGTCTGTCTCTACATACAATGCAATGTCTCTGGGACAGGGGCTGGCAAAAGCATTTGCAATTCAAGCTAAAATCTATAAATTGTGTTACTTGAAGATAGAACATATAGTTGCTTCCTTAGGGTGTTAAGAGTTATGAATTGTTATTTAGTTCCTAAATAATTTTGAAACTTCCACAAACCAGAAAGGTCACATTTCCTGCAGATCCCATTAATTTCTTTCCAAGGTGCTCACATTCTGCAGGTCTGAAATCCAGGTCACTTTCAATTAAACATTAGTTCAGGAGTCTAAGTTTAGGTATTCAGTTCAATCTCATTCTGTACAAAAGACAAATCTCTCCCTCAAAATTCCTGTGTGGCAGTTAGATGATGCCTCTTCCTCTAAAGTAATTTTTCTTTTACACAGTGTTAGAAAAGGTCCTCTTCTGACCAGAGTTCCATAAAAAGGGCAAGCTCAAACATAAAGCACTCCTTTCTCTATGTCAAAGTCAGTGAGACAAGAGAAGATGTCATTCATCACTGTTCTGGGTGAAAGAAGATTGTCTTTGCTAGTTTGAGTTTGGCATCTTGAAACCTCTGGAAGAAATTCCAATTTATATGTTGTATTTTCTGCACATATGAATAATCATGCAAGCTACTAAAAGTCACTCAGAAAATGTTGTTAGCAAGTCCACAGGAGCTGTTATTCAGCATAATCTTGTACAGGCTGTGTGCATATAAGCTTTCACCTTCTTCTTAGTTTCTGGGCCTCAAAACCATTTATAAGCACTAATCTCTTCATCAATATTTCCAAAAATATTATCTGCCCAATACATTAACATGGCTTTCTCTTACTCTGAAACACTTTTGTAAAGAAATATTAGGTCTCAGTCTTGTCTATTCAAGCTTTGGCAGCAACAAAGTGCTAATTAACAAAATATATTGTGAGTACATCCTTATAAATTCCTAATGAAGTGACCAACTTGTGCTCTGTGTTGTTCACACAAAATTACAGATGCAGCTGGATTAATTCTGGTCTGGTGTTACCATCTGCTGCATTGAAAATTTATATTTCAATAGGCAGTCCAGCTCTTATTCAGTAAACATTGAGTATTTTAAGACCTGACATTTGAGTAACACAGTCCTCTGATCTGATGCTCATGAGAAGACATAGAAGGCTCAAAGTTTCCAGAAGGCTTTATATCTGACCCAGAATGACCTCAGATTGTTATTTTAAGACAAGATGCTAAAACTTTCCACACATCTGGTGCAATTTGGTGATTTGTTTTTTACCTGAATCAGACATATTTATCCATTAATTCTTGCAAATTCCCCAGATACTAAGTCACTGGATGGAAGCGAAGTATTTTAATAATTATAGCTATGTGACACTTTTTGTTGATGTAATGACCAGGCAAAAGATATAAAAATTGCAAAACCATCAAGGACTGAATACAAACCCCACGATTTTCAAAAATACCTGAAGTTTCAACTAAAATAATATTGATTACCTGTAACAAAAGCAAATACATTTCTTGTCAGTGAATCTACATGAGTAGCAGAGCCTAGGGGAGAGCAGCATTGCCCACTGCAGAAGGTAATTAAGTTAAGGACCACTAAAGCAAATTAGATACACAGGGGAAACATCCAAAAAATGCTGATCACTCTGAAACATTTCTCTACTGTCTTTGAAAGGTCATGATCATCAGGGAAGGGTTCTGATGATAAGGAGAGGGCAAATGTTATATCCATTTTCAAGTAGGGCCTAAAAGGGATCTATAGGCCAGTCAGCTTGACCTCAGGCCCTTGAGAGGTGAGTCCAGGCATAGGACAGAGAAGAAGATAATTTGCACATCAAACATTGATTTACCAAGGACATATCACCCCTGACCAATCTAATTGCCTTATTGGCTCTGGATGAGGGCTGAGTAGTGGATGTTGTTTTTCTTGACCTCTAGAACATTTTAAACACAGTTTTCCATAAAATGACCAAGGCCAAGCTGGTAAAATAAGGCCTGGATAAGTGGATGAATAATTAGGTGGAAAATTGGTAGGACTGCCAGTCTCAAACGGTTGTGTTCAGCCATGAGAAGTCCAGCAGACAGATTAGTGACTAGTGGCATCCTTCAGGGAGAGATACCAGGGCTGCGATGGTTTAGGATATTTATTGGTGATTTGGATGGGAGGATGGAGAGTGCTCTCAGCAACTCAGTGGACAAGGTGCCCCCAGGGAAGCTTTGTGCCTGGCAGCAGGGAAGCCAACTACACACTGGGCTGTCTTGGCAAAAGTGTGGTCAGCAGGTACAGGAAATTGGATCTTCCTCTCTCTTCTGCCCAGTGAGACCACACTTGGAGTGCTGGGTGCAGTTTAGGGCTACCCAGTAAGAGAAAGACTTTGCCATACAGGAGGGAGTCAAGTGGAGGACACCAGGATAGGGGAGGGGCCGCAGTACATGAAGGGTGAGGAGAGATGGGGAAGCTCCCAATCTTTGTAAGAGCTGTTAGTGATGGGAGATCAGGGCCCTCTTCAGCTGCTCTCTTGGAGAAGACGTGGAAGAGGGACCAGTTGCTTCCCAGAGGTGCACGTGACAGAACAAGGAGCAGCAGATTCAAGTTGCAGCAAGGGTAGTTTTAGTTAGGAAAGTATTTTTCCAGTAGGAAAAATAAAAAATCACTATGAGGGTGGTCATGCACTGGAACAGGTGGCCAAAGACACATCTGAGCAGGCACGTCCTTGGAGGTACCTTGCCTGGACACTGCCCTAAACAATCTGATCTTACTTTAAATTTGGCAGAAGGTTTTGGGCAGAAGGTTGGGTGATCTCCAGAGATTCCTCTCAAAGGACAGCATTCTGGATGTTACAGTTCCTCTGGTATCCTTCAGGTGTCTAGACAGGCAACATTGTGTGGCAGTGTCGTCAAAATAAGGCTCTTGGCCAGGCTTGAAAAGTAGGACACAGTGATCATGTGGATAGTTATGTTTAGATTTATTGCAAATACAGTATCTTAATATTGTCAGAGTGGTACCTAGATCAAAATTCTATCATATATTACAATTGATTATAGCATAATAAGGTGATGATCCCTCCTCTTGGGTCAACAAGCTTCAGTAAGATCCCTTTGCTTTCTGAACTTCTTAGAGAAGTCTAGGTGTGGCTAGGTCCACTTAGCCTCAGATTTGGTGTACAGCCTATGCCAAAAGGGTTATAATATAAGCAGGTTTGGCTAGAAGCATACAGGTTAGCAGTCTTCAGACTTGCAGAATTCACCATTGCACAGCACCTATGTAGCTACTTCAGGATTTTATCTCCATATTTGACCGAATCTTCCCACTTTTACTCAACCATTCAAAAGTGAATGTTTCCTGTTTTCAAGCTGGACGTACCCTGCAAAGTCCTGAGAACAGTCTGCCCAGTTGGCCCAGTCTCCAGAAGTAATTTGTAGCTTTGTGCATGCTGGTGTGCAGCATCAATCACAAACATTTCAGTTCCCCATCTCTGGAGCGTGTTAATTATGTGAGCATTCAGGCAGCTCATCCTACCACTAGTGTTCTTACCTTAGGACAAAAACATTGCCCATCAGGAATTGTGGAAAGGGAGAGAGTGTGTGTGTGTTTGTGTGTGGGTGTGTGATGCATGTGGAGATCTGACTACCTACTTAGTAGAGCTCAGGGTCTGTCCTGTAACCAGATGGTGCCACATGCTTCACAGGCAGGAGGGAAGCAGTGACCAAGACAGGGCTTGAGCAGAGATTTCTTCTTCCCTCCTTTTCTTCTAGGTGAAGTAACCCTGAAGAAGGATGGAAAATCCAATTGGAGCTGCTTAGCCAAGCATCAGAGCTCAGGAGAGGGATGGAGAGGCCTGGCATAGACAGAGTGGGTGAGCGGGTAGGGGAGCAGGAGGCTGGGAGGGCAGCCTGGCAGCTGGCCTGGATCTCAGCAGCTGCTGTAGGAGAACTGGGCACAGCTGGCTCCAGAAGAGCCCTGTGGATAGTTGCAGTGCCTCACACCTAGTGCATAATGCATGCACCCCACCCCAAATGAGTTGTCACAGTTACACAGCAGCAGAGATTTTAATTCTTTTGGGCTATCTAATACTACAGTTCAAAAGCCAAAAAAAGTTTGGGTTTCTTTTCAAAAGCATTTCAGAACGCCAAAAGACTTAGAACACATACTGCAAAAAATTTATTATGGACATTTCTATGGCCTGTGAGGTGAATCTGTGTGACTTACTTGTCCTTTATCTCCTCTCATACTCTGTGTGTTTATATTCTGGGTTCCTTCTGCCAAGTATTTGTCCAACTACTGTGATGTTTCCAGTTTAGCCTTACTGAAAAAGGAAAGTTCTCTTCTTCACCATTACCATCACTGCAAATATGTACAGCCCCTTGGCCCTGGGAATCTGAGAGCTGGTGTCTGGTCCTCAGCCTGTCACTGATGACTGGAGTGATTATGTCTTGTGTAAAACACATCCAGACTCTGGCAGAGATTCCTGCCTGCAGTGCTGACCTGTACTGAATTGAGAAAATAAAGATGAAGATAGGAGTATGTCAGGTGGAAGCATTTCTCTGTGTATGGGGGGCATTACTGGGGCCTGGGGACAAGTCACCCTGTGTAAAAACTGATGTGGAGGATGTGCAGTGGTGGTAACCTGTGGCTGTGCAGAACAGCAGCTCCTGTAAGAGCCCAGATGGAGTGACCTCCTGTAAGAGCAGTGGCATGAGGCAGGAACAGTCCCGTGGCATGCTTCTGTGGAATGTAGATAAAATCAAGTAACAGGACTGTGTGGGAGACATGGGAAGTGTGCTCCTTGTTTGGGATGCTGGATAGCATGGTAAAACAGCAGGGACAATAAGAATTGCTAGAAGACACAAAAGGATAAAGTTTCTGGCAGATGATTCTTCCTCTGCTTGCCATGGAGTTAGTTTATTATTAATACTTTGGGCCTTTCTGTTTAATTAAACATTAACTAGAACGCAAGGCACACAGCCCCCTAAGCATGCACGCAAAGCAGGAACCTTACAGAGCCAGAGGGCAGGGCTGTTGCTGAGGGTAGGGCCACAGAGGGCAGAGATGCTCTAAGGAATAATGCAGCCTCATCCCCTTGAAAACAGCATCCAGACTGATGGGAATGGATGGCAGCATGGTACATGTTCTTATCCCTAAGATAACTAAAACTAAGGAATCTGTGGATGATTTTCTAGGGAAATTGCCAGCATTCCAGAACATGATGTTATTGAAAGATGCTCTCAAAACTCTTGTAAATGTGCTGAAACAAAAACTCTTCTGCAGAGGAATTTTTAGAAAGCAATTCCTGCACTAAAAATGAATGGTTATTTTTACAAGGAGATGCTTCATATTGTGGATATCTGAAAGTCTAGATATTATTTCTGAAGCATATCTGAAAAGCTATCTAATAGAATTTGAAGCAGTTGGATCCAGTGACTGACCTTTGGTGAAAGGCAATGCAGGAATATCAGGTGCCTGAAATAGACTCAGAATTTTCCTGATGAAAAGAAGTATTTGCATGTAAAGAGCAGTACAAACATTTATGAAGCATAAGCACCTTTGATTACTCAGAAAATAAGAAGTATCAATATACCTAGGCAGAACACACACACATTCTTTAAAGTATGAAAACCAGGGGGGAAATACAGAAGAGCCTCAAGGCTATATCTCTGCATGGCTGTGTAGGGAAACAAAAGCCATGTAAAAAGAATAGATAAAAGGATCTGTGCAGAAAATCCAAATACTAAAGAAAAGAGAAAAAAGTATGTTCTTCTGCTTTATTTAACTTTCAGACAGAAACTCAAGGGTTCACAGAGATACATCCATAATTCACAACTCATGAGGATAGTTCAGGAAAGTTTTTGTCTGCTCCTTGAGCAGGAAATGTGATGATGCCAGTATGGGCTTACAAATAAGTTGATCAGAACTGCTTCTTGACTTCCAGTCTGTCTCACATGGACATGGTTTTTACAAACTTTCTAAAGAATATTGGCTCTTTTGAGAGACACTGTTCCGCAATTTGTATTCTATTCAAAGCAATTCTTGAATGAATAGATTAAAGCAGCAGTACATGATGGCTGCTCAGAAAAAGCCCTTGAACATGTCTTTCTACTTTTGCTATTGTCAGATATGATAATGTTTAATTTTTCCATTATCTGTACAAGTTATTTTTGCTATGTTTGCACAAAACAACTTCAGTGTTAGCTGCAATTAGCACTTTACTATGGTCTGGGCTGCCTGAATGATCAGTGGAGAAGGAAGATTAATTCATCCCATCCACAGTGGGATGAACTGGTTTGTGGAAATACCTGTCTCCCTTGCCAGGCCAGAAGAGAGGACAGCCTTTCCCCCAGTGATAATGAGTGCTAAGACTCCTGGCTGGCAGAAACAGCAATGCCAGTGCCTGTGAAGGTTGGATCACCCCACACAGCTGTGCCCAGCCCCAGCCCCTGCCCTCGGGGTGCAGCCTCACCTCCTGTATGGGACAAGTGCCACAGGGCCATTTGCAGATCCCTTGTCACTGCACATGTGAGGGATTTAGGTGCCTACTGAGGTGATAGGAGTTCAAGGAACCAGTGATTTGGACAGACTGCTGGGCAGAGCTCCCATGCTGAGCTTCCCAGTATGATAGCCTTGGCTGCTAAACGAAAGGAAGAGTTTATCCTCTTTTAAGTCATAGTTTTTAAGTAATCTGCTCCCTGACAGCATTAGGTATCAGGCTAGGCTTCATTGTATCTTTCAAGGAGTATTCTCACTGCTCACCATGCCAAGACATCAAACAAAAAGCTTCTCAATTTCTAGTTGATATAAAAGATAGCTCATGACATTTAGGGTTATACAGTACTGTTTTCATGTCATTCTCAGTGTTATTGGCTGTTGGGTTACACAGGATTCAATAAAACATTTTTTAGGCTCATTTCTGACCAGACACTCACCAGCCACTTTTGAAAGACCATGGGTTCTCTGACACACAGACAACAGCTTGCTCTATTACTTGTGTCAAAACTGATCTCTCCTAGGCAGGCACAAGAAACAACATACTTTCCAGCTGTTTATCTCCATGCTCACAAACATATTCCTTCAGCTTGGCGAACTGGGTCCAGCCAGACTTTGAGCTTGTCACCAGCACAGACACATCTGCAAAGAACTACCTCCCATATATATATATATATATACACTGACATATCCATTTATACTAATCCACAGAGCAGGCAATTCTTAATTCTTATTTAACTGCATAAAGGTTTCTTCTTGTAACCAAGATTACACAGATGCAAAACTCATAATACCCTGTGGAAGCAAGTTGGCTTCATTCATACTCATACTTCATTCATACATGCCCCAACTAACTAGAGCTCATAAAAGGGTTCTGCCCTTAATTCCGTCACCTAAGGCAAATTGGAAACCTTTTAAATAAAGAGACCTTGCAGGGCTTTACTTTCCCATGTTTGCATTTCTTTGAAGTTGAACATTGCTTGATAATACCAGAGATACCTATCCATGGTCTAAAACAAGTTCAGCATTGCACAGGGACGAGACCAAAGAAGTAATAGCTCACCAGTTTATGAAAATACTATACTCAGAGGTCTTTGTTGAGGTAATACATGCCAATACCTCTAGGTACATGAGGTAGCACATAACTGGCACTAGTAGGAAAGCACACTCAAAAGAAGATTATTCAGACTTCAACCAATATCCAGACAAAGGTGTAGCTACATGCTGTCTCATGTCCATGTTTTGGTCTTGGTTTCAAGGGAATGAGATTGATTATTTCTTCAGCTATTATGCACAGAAGGCCTTAAACTGCCATTTCTAAATGCTAAAGTGACTTGAATAATATGTATCATGAACAGGTTATTAAGACTTAAGCTTGCCCCAGTCACTGTAAATGATATCCACGAATGCGAATGAAATTGCAAACATAATGATTACATAGCAATAGAGAACTAAAAAACAGTTACTGACTTGGTTAAGTCTGGGTTTTTTTCCTGTATCTTAGTGTGTGTGTGAACTGCTGCACCCACAAATAGCTTCACTCAATGTGAGAATTCACTCTTCAGGTTTCCTGTGCCGGCTTCCTGGTTAAATGTCTTCATAATAACAATTTTTCCAACTCTGAAGATATTTTGACTATTTCAAATATTTTTAAGAATGCCAACTTATTTTCAAAGAGTATCTTCAACAGGGAGTCAGTAGATTTTTAATGTCCTTAATTTTTTGACATTCAGTATTTTGTTTTGAATCTCAGTAGTGCAGTATTACACATTTTTTTCAAATATAGGTACATTAAAAAGAAATAATTTTGATACCTTAAAACAACTTCTACAACCCACTTCTGATTGTTGCATTTCATTTCTAAACTGTCCAAATCTACATGATCCCAAATTCTATTTTGCCTAAAATCTTCAGGGAAAATAAACAAGAAACAGAAGAAAAGGAAAGAAAGAAACTAGCATTGTAAAAAGTGCAGAAACAACTTATGGTTTAATGATGCAATGCTAGACAAATGCTGTGGAGAGAAAAAGTCAAAATGAGCATGCTTAATACTTTTCTGGCCATAATTCATTTTAGCTGGACCAATATGAAAAATCAACCTTGGCAGAAATACCCAAGGTCAAAGGTTCCCCAATTTAAAGGCAGACATTGCGTGACTGAAAGATATTCACTTTTTGTCTATGCAATGCTACCTCTGCTGTCCTTAAGCAAAATGAAAACTAGGTAAATTAACAGAATTTTTAGAGTCTAATGCTGTCTCAGGGAGGACTTTTTTTATCTCTTAATGAAGTAATTCATCATTTACCACTAGCAAAATCCCTTAAGACTTCATAAGAGAAATATACATCCAATACTCATAACTCTCAGAGTGTGCATGAGACTGGAATATTTGCTTTGCTTTATTACCATTTGTAGTCAAAGTGCAATTTTTCCTCTTAAAAAAAAAAAGGAGGTAAAAGAGAATGGAAAGAAAAAAGTAAAAGAGTTTTTTGGTTGGGGTTTTTTGTTTGTTTGTTTGGTTGGTTGGTTTTTTCCAACTGTTCCACTTATTTTATCCCTACAAAACAGAAGTTTTACAGCTATTCCCATTCTCCAGTGGCATTAATTGGGACAGATTTTAATATGTGTTATGATAAAAAAAAATCAAAGAGGGATTGGACCATATTCAGAGGTAAAACAAAGAATGACTATGGACACACAGACAAATCCAAAAATCAAACATCTTAAATATAGTTTCACATACCTGAATTTTTTTAACATATTAATTGCATTTGACTTCCTTACTTTTACCATAAAATTTATCCCTAAAGTTCACAGTCAACCATTAGTATCCTATTTGTTAATCAAGTGTAAACATCATGAGGTTTCCTGGGTCTTCTTTTTCTGATCTAACAGTGAAACATGTTCTTTGCCTAAGATAACAGCTACTAAAACCCAGGTAATTCCACGTTGTGAGAGGTTGTTCAGCCAGGTATCCCACCATGACCCAACTCTTCCCTGGTAACAACATCAAATTCTAGAATTAAAATGATTATGAGAGTCAAAATCCCCTGCAATCAGAGTGTGTAGATTACACAATAAAACATTTACTTGGCCTCCTTCTCTGGCAGCCTGCAAGTGTTCCTCAAGACCCATTGTTTGGGCAAACATTGGAGTCTTTTTGTTTTGCTTTTCGTGTGGTTTTTTTTGGCAGATCCCCTTCTAGATGACCATTGGCCAGGCCCCTTACAGCAAGCAGGAATGATCCCACTGAAGGGCCACAGAGATGACTAAGGGATTGGTACATCTCTCCTGTGAGGAGAGACTCACACAGATGGGACTGCTCAGTCTGCACAAGAGATGGCCCATAAGGATCTTACCAGGGATTATCAATATCCAATAAGAGGGTGCAAGGAAGATGGAGATGTGGCACCCAGTGACAGGCCATGAAACAAAGGGAACAAATTGAAATACTGGAAATTCCATTTACACCTAAACCCCCTCCTTTTCCTCTGTAATAAAGTTGGATGAAGATCTCCATCCTTGGAGATACTCAAAACCCCATTAGATACAGGTCTCAGAAATCTTCTGCTACCAGCATGCTTTGTCTTAAACTACATAGGATGACATTGATAAAGTTTGGAATGATCTGGAACAGCAAGAAAATCCAACAAACCTCAAACTTCATTTCCTCTAGGTACACAGCCTGTTGTCCAAACTTTGCCAGACCTGGAGGTGAAGACTTAGGAGGAGCAGCTGAGGTCAATTAATTTGTTCAGCCTGGAAGAGACTGAGGGGAAACCTCATTGCAGTTACAACTTCCTTATGAGGGGAAGCAGAGGGGCAGACAGTGATCTCTTCTCTGGGGTGACCAGTGACACAATTTGAGGAGATGGCACGAGGCTGAGTTAGGGTAGGTTTAGGTTGGATATCAGGAAAAGGTTCTTCACCAAAGGAACAGGGTTCATCTGGAACATGCTCCCCAGGGAAGCAGTCACAGCACCAAGCCTGACAAAGCTCAAGAAGCATCTGGACAATTCTCTAAGGCACATGGTGTGACCCTTGGATCTGTGCAGGACCAGGAGCTGTACTTGATGATCCTTGTGGGTGCATTCCAACTCAGCATATTTTATTATTATCTGATACCATGATTCTATGAAATATGAACATAAAGAACACCTATGATAATAGAGTGAAAGTTTTGTTAACCCAGAGTTGAACATTGGCCAAAAATGATGTGCAGAGAACAGGAAAACCGTATAACAATTTTGCAGTACTTCTACTGTATACTGAAATATTTCTGCTTTTCCAGAACACCAATTTCTAACAGCCCAGTAACTGTCTGTTTTGTATTTAAGAGAAGTCCCCAGATTTCTCCTCAACTAACTTTTCTGGTTGCCACTTCAGCCCCAGCCAAGACTTAGCATCCAGAACCTCCTGTGGCTGGGGGTCCCACAAGTTAACTAAGCATCGTGGGTGAAACCACCCAGCACTAGGAATCAGAGCAGGCTCAACAGTGTTAGGAGAGTGAATAACCCAGTGTTTGCTGAGCTGAGATTCTTTCTTAGCTGCATGAAATCAATATGAATGTCAGTGCACTCTTTCTTGTGATATATGATGGTTTTATCTTCTATTACCTGTCTTGTTTGTTTCGATTCTCTATTCCTCATTATGCCAGTCCTCTTCTGAGTTTGTTGGTTTTTGTGTTCCACTTTTTCTTTTAATTCCTCTTTCTAATTTTACAATAAAAATAACCTCTTTAAATAATAGTAGTTATGGAATTATAATTTTCAGTTCACATGACCAAAATTTAATCCGACAGAGGATGACTCATCAAAACATTTGGCATTTTTTGTTCCTTTTTTTCTTCCATTCTTTAATGGATTTATTCTGAAAAGGACCGCAAGTATTGAAACCTCTCATTGAATAGGAACTTCACTGTAGCAACAAGTACCAGACTGAGTTGTATTAGCAAGAATTTATTTCCAAATAAGAGGAAATAAGGATGAAAATACAAGGAAATGAGGACAAAAATAAAAATAATGATCATATAGTTACTTGTCATTGTTACCACAGAATTTTTTGCATCTAAACGATATTAAGCTTTGTCTAGCAGACAGATCTGGCAACCTTCTGCTGACATCCATCCAGGCTCTTATGCAGCATGTACCAGTGATTTGGTACTGCTTCTCAATTAGTCAGCCTTACATAATACTACATGGCAATCTTTCACTTTGTGTCTGTTTGAATGCATCTCCCAGAATCCAGACTGACTGAATTGGAATAAAAATTATCCTCATGTAGACAACAAAAACAATGGCCAACCATTGTATATTATCATTACAGAATTTAACGTGCACAATACTATCAAGAAATAACTAGTCATTGAAATTTCTTATTTCTATAGACATAAAATGGCAGAACTATATATATGTCCTGCTCTGATATGCCAGTCACAGGAATTAGAACTGATGAGTTTGTTGCAGATTTCCCTTAATATGATGAAAAAAGTTATTCTAACCCTACCACCTGCAGTGGGAAGGAGACTCCTGTGAGACCTGAAGGGCTTATAGCAATCTGAATACATTGCTCAGATATTTGGGTTTTGATTCTTTGTGGCAATTATATACACATACTAAAGCTCATGTTTTAAGATGTCTTTACAGAGGTAACAAGTATGATTATTTTAAACAGTATGGATTACCTAACTATCCCAGTGAGATTTGGTCAGACAGGTGAAATAATTCAGGAAGGTTTGGTTACAGCTTGATGACAGCCCCTTGCAGTTTGGAGGGCCCATTCTAGGAGGGGGTAGATGCAAAGCACCTCCAAACCCAAGAGCACTGAAATCTCCAACAGCAAGGAGATGAAATCACATGAAATCAGACCATCTTGGACAGCAGCATCTATTGTGCCTGATTTTTGTCCCTGAATGTGAGGCTAGGCTGACCAAGACCCATGTACAATAGTACAGACCAAAATATACCCCATAGAGTTGTGCAGAACCCCAGCTGGGGGCCTGACCTTGACCCCTATGGAGACACCACTGTGTTCCCCAGAAAGGGCTGCTGCCCTGTTGCTTTATCACTGGCTATCCACCTGGGCTGCATTTCCCTCTAAAGTGCCCTTCCTAAATCCATACTCCTCCTACTTAAGACTCTTCAGTTCTCACCTTGTGCTCTGCAGAGACAAAGAGGCTGCGCTAGCTGTGCTTGAGAGATTGCTGGGGCTAAAATCAAAGTAGCCACTTTCATGAACTAAAATGATGAATGTGAATCTCATATGTCACCTTAGTTTTCTGTTATTTGACTTCTGTTTATGTGTGTATGGCTGAGCAGCTCAATTTCCGTTCAGAATGAGTGTTTTTCCCTCGTCTTTGAAGAAGAAAGCCACTGATGAAGTTACCAGCTTGGACTTACTAGACAGAGGCTGTAACAGACTGTGAAAATAGCAGGCCCCTGTGAGTAAAATCTGCAGAAACACTGCAAAACTTTGCAGTTGCAGCCTGGAAGGAAAACACATACCCTCTGCTTTGGAAGGATGGGGACATCAAAAGCTCAGCAGTTCCAGTGGGTGTAATGACACACCCCAGGGGATTATCCGTGTGACTTGACACCTAGAGGAAATGCTGGATAATTGCCACCCACAATTTTGAAACGATGGATGACTAACAAACTCAACTGCCACTCAAGGAGACAGTTTAGTGGGAAGGATGATTCATATGAGAACATTATCACTTTTTCTTCCCTTTTTTCTTTTTTTTTTTTTTTTTGGCCTACCAATGAAGGTAGTAAAAAAACAGGGAAAATAGTAGTCGCTGAGAGAGCCATGACTTACAAAAGGTCATCCCAGTCTCTTGGTGACTGCTGGTTTTTTGTACTACTGGAAAGCACAGAGGCTTTTTGAGTCCTCAGGTGAGAGTAATAAGAGCCCAGTCCAAACATAGTGAATGATGTGGCTCCTTGGTAGCTGGTATTTTGCTTGGTTTTGTAAGGCCCCATATGATTTTAAGACGGCCGTGTGCCTCTCACCATGTAACTTTACCACACATGGTGGAGCATGCCCCAGTCACGACTCCTTGTGTCTAGCCAGAGTGGTGCTGTTTTGAAGAAGCTGCTTTTGTGGTAAATATGCAACAACCTACGCCAACCACTCTAGCTAAAACTGGAGAAAATGACTTATCTTGGTTCTGAATAGCCTTCAAACTGCCTGCAAGAGGCCTCAGCAAAGGACCACCAGTGTGGCTTGTCAATACAGGCAGCCCCCTTCCTAATCTTTTCCAGTAGTACTATCAATTCACATCATCAACCCAAAGGAACTCCATCACATTTTTGATTTACAAACTTTGAAGTCTCATGCCCATCACGTGAAGTGTTTTATTGAATTTTTGCTTTGCCAGCATTTCTAAATATTGGGGTCAAAAGCTGGAAACCTACACCTATATTGAGATGCTGAAGTAAATTACAATTTCCACTCTTGAGAGGAGTTTAAAAAATCAGGCCATTTTTAAGAGGTAGGAAAATTTCCCCTAACTTTAATAATCTATAAGTGCGATGTCTAATCTAAGCTAATTATCTGGGTGGGAGAAGCTGGCTCTCAACATGCCCATTTCTGCCTTGACTATAAAGAGATCTTGCGTGACAAATTACATCAACCACCTATCCTGTAGCAGAGAAAAATCCCACACCTACCTTGTAGGCATGGGGAGTCTTGGGGATACATTTTAAAATGTTGACTGCTGCATTCACCTTCTGCTAGGAAATAATGGGAAATAATATATTTTAAGCCATTTTCAATGATGTATCACATTGAAACAACAATATTCCCTCTGGTTTGTGATCACAGCCATAGGATTAGCTGTATGTTTGACCCCCTCCGTAAAAGCATTTTCAAGCAAGGACCTTTCCTCTTAGCAATGTAGTTTCAAAAACAGCTCCTGCGCTAGAACATGCAGGCAAGTTTTATGCTCATAAAAGACTTATTTTTAGGAGCCACAGGCAATAAGAAATCCTCCAAGACATGTAATATAACTAGTATATTCCAAAGGCTCTAAGACTCAACAAAAAAAATAGGAAATAATATTATTAGCCTACATGACTTTTCGTTTTACTGAACTCATACTGTGTCCTTACAATTTATGCAGGTCCTACTTCTTCCAGTTGTTGTCAGTCATGGTGATGCCTAAAGATTTTTTCTTTTATATATGTATTTCATATACTCATAGTTTTGTAGACTGCTAGTACATAGTTATATAGCTTCTAGTACTTTTCCTGCCCTTTCTCTCACATTTTAGAACGATAAGGTAACTCTTCCTAACATGTTATTGAAATTCTTTTTAGTCTCATTCTCAAGAATGGAGTTTTGACAATGACATCTGGTTTTCCACCAGAATTTAAGAGACATAACAAGAAATAGGGTGAAGGAGTCCCTGGACCAACTCCAAGGGGCTGACCCAAGGGTGGGTTACTGGGGCAACTGATCTCCTATTGGATGTACCTGCTACATATACTAATTAATTAACCCTCTAAAAATTGTAGAAGTCCTGAATCATATGTGCACAGAGCTATTTTGTGCACCTGAAAGCTTTCATTAAAGTGTTCCTTTTTGTATTATCACTCTTGGTACCATCTGGAATGTTTTGTGGTTTTATTCCAGGTAACAATGGGACACAGGGTTCTGCCCATTTTCTTGCAGATTCTCTGCCCACCATCTGCTGGTCTCTAGGATAGAGGTTTTCTCAGTATCTATGACAGTGTTAGGTTTATGGTCGAACTTGATCTTAAGGATTTTTTCCAACTTAAATGTTTCTATGATCCTCTCCTCATGCTTTGATCTATACATCAGCAGAAAAATTATACCTGTGTTAAGAATAATATTTCAGAGGCCTGTGAGATCAGCTAAACATCAAACTTCAGAGTATTTGTAAAACTACATAAAAGTGACTCAGTTTTTAAATGCCTTTAGTACAAAACAGATGAAGAGGAAAAAACTTCATCACATCATACAACAATTACAGATATCTCCTACAGCTTTTATTACACTTTTTCCTAGCCCCTGATCCCAAATTCCCATATTTGCTACTCTTCCTTCAAGTGAAATATGTAATCATCACAGAATAGTACGAGAGGATGTGATTAGAATGGGAGTCTGAGAGTTTCATCTCTTCTGAATTTCAATTTTCACTGGTGGACAGCCAGGTGCACACAATCTGTTACTGAATATAAACAATCAATTCATTTCCCTCTCCCAAAATCATTTGCATCATACTCAGAAACAAGAAATCAACTTTTCAAACAGATAAATGTGTGTCCTAAATAGATGTTTTAATTTGGACTAAAACTACTGAAGAACTACAAGAAATCAAACAGTCAGCACTGTAAAGTGCATAAGACATAAGTATCTGATTCTATATTTTTAGTAAAGCAGAGGAGAGTTCTCATTAAATTCAATTTGCATAAATTGCTTGCTGGGCAGATTGATCTTCACTACTGAGTATGGAAATAAAGATTCTCTGTAATTAAGGTATTCTGTTGTCAGCTTAATAAAGCCATTAAATTAATGGTTAAATCCACATTCTCAGATTATATCCATGTAAAGAACAGATAAAGAAACGTTTTCAATATTTAAACATGAATATTTAAATGTTGTGTTAATTCAAAACTTGAAATTAAAATTTGGCATCCCTAGTTTGAAATGATATATAATTAAAATATTATTAATATTTTTATACCCAGTGCATTTAAGCTTATTTCTATGAGTTTTAAACCAGAACATTTCACCCTTGAATGTTTTTTATTTTATTATATTTTTTTCACATTATACACCTGGAAGAACAATTCAAATATATTAATAAATTTGTAGTTAGCCCCTTTCTATTTCCAGTACAACATATGCAAATCCTACATATCTGTTTGGCAGGGCAATATGTTTGGTAAATTCTTGATGACATAATATGGCAATTGCACAACAAGGAGCCAAGGTAGCATGCCAGTCAGGATTAGGAGAGATTAGGGAAGAATTCGAGAGTTACAAAAGACTGTCCTCAGCGCGGGGTTTGTGGTTGTTTCAGTCTGTTTTAAACCTCTCAGTCTTGAAGTACAGTGAAGAAAAAAGGCAGCACAGTTTAGGTAAGAAAGGCTTTTTTAACTGTACTGCATCTAACCTTGAAAGATCCTTGGCATTCAGGGTGTAGTGCTCTTGAAGGAAACTGTAATTCAAGGATAATTTGAATGCTTATCTTGTCTAAGTTTAATTCCATTAATGGAAGTCATACACATTTTTTAGTGTGTCACAGAAAATATTTCAGTATCTGAGAAGTTTTTGGTGCCATTTTTTTTTTCAGTGCTTGAAATAAAATTACCAGCTGAACAGACCATTTACCAGGTCATTTCCATGGTACTGTTGTCATTCTTAATGCAAAGTAGAGAGAACTCTATTGTTTCCAGCATCTACAGACTGATAAGAGTAATGGATTGAGATTAGTAATTTGGCTCAAAAGCAGAGCTCTTTCATTAGGAAGGGGCCATTAACCAGCCTGCATTTGCCTATTAAAATCAAACCATCCTTACTGTCCTCTGTTGTCACACCACCAATGGATCTTCTTCTTTAACCCAGGTACACTCAGTGCCTATTACTGACACCATTAGCCTGCTGCTGTCTGTGCCATCCCCTGACAGCGGCAGCATGGGAAAAGGCAGCGTTGTCTTAATCCTTATAAATTGTGGCTTGTGGAATTTCAGGCATTTGGGCACTCTTCAGCAAGCATCTGGGTAAGTTCTGGGGTTTCACAATAGCAGAAACCCCTTGGGTACACAGCAAGCCTTTCCAGATGCTCAAGAGAGGAGAGGTTCTAGATTGTTTCCTCAAGTGAGCACAGATGTCTTCCTTTCTCCTTGCCCCTGTGTTCTGGTCATGCTGGAACACGTAGAAATGTGCATTTAAACCAAGGATATACGGTTGTCTGGTGCAGGCTGCAGGAAGTAGTTTGGCTTTTCTTGAAGTCAAATTAAAGTGAAGAGGAAGATGCAGGCTCTACCCCTGGTAGCAGTAACTCTACTTTAGCTCCTTTGAGATGTATCCAATGATATTAGCTAATACTAACCTGCTGGGTTAAATCTCTCCCAGAGCTGCAGTCCAGAAATATATATTTGCTGCAGCAGAAACAGAACAAAACAATTACAAGAAATAAGTTTAAAAAAATGAAGCAGGGAAAGCACACAACAGAAAAACACAGAGATCACAACAGGAAACTTAGGGGTTTTCAGTCTGCAAGGCCAGTCTAAAGTATGGAGAACCTATGGGGAGCCGACCTTCACCCCATCTGGGAAAGTGCCAGGGGCCACATAGTGGTGAGGTGACTTTGAGAAAAGCAACGCCTGATACTGCCCATGATGGGGTGGTGCAAGGACTCTCTCTGATGAAGCCCCCTTCTTATTTGACACTCAGGTAGCCCTCCAGGGTGGTCAAAGGCAAGGTCTTTTCCCATTCCAGGGCATGGAGGGCACTGACATGGGCAGCTTGAATTGAAAACAGCTCCCCTTGCACATGGGAAATCAAATCATGGAAGTGTTTTCAGTATGAAAATCAGACGGAGCTCTGGGAGAAGATAATCATACATCATGTACTGCTTACATTTGTGGTCTAAAGATAATAAATCTCGGGGGTTTTTGTACTGTTCAGAACAGCTTCTTAGAGAGTATTTCAGTGCACTGGTAACCAGTTGGCTGATGCATTGTGATAGCATGGCACGGGTGGAAATAGGCACACAGCACCAGCTGTACTGGGATGAAGTCACATGGCACCATTTGTGCCAAGATATGCTCTGTTTCTGAATGCACTCTGTATGGAGCAGAAACACAGTTGTCCAGAGAAGGACACCATCAGACAGGAGTAAGTTTCAGATATAATTTGTTAGGGTTTAAGAATCTAGCCATTAACTTCAGAATCTGACCGTACAATGCCCCCTGTGATTTTAGATGTTTCCTAAATTGTTTTCAGGCACTTTTCCTGACAGTTATTGTATTTCCCAGACTGAATTATATTGCACTGATCACTGATTACTTGGGGTTTTTTTCTCCCTTAGGGAAAATTATTCTTTGAACAGTTTCAGTATGTAAAAATGAAGGTGAAGTGAAATGGTACATCTTTTACTTGCTGTATAATTTAAAAACAACAACTGTGGATCATGTTAAAATAAATTAATAGGTGACTTCCAGAAATCTTTTCAAGTGAAGAACAGTGCAGGTCAGTGTGACTTTTTAATTTCATTCAGGGCTTATATCTTTGCTACAATTTAGGTAAAGTTTGTGAACTTCTGATTCCTACAAGTTTTAGTCAAAATTCTCAGTTCTGATTTGGTTTGACAAGTCTTCTTTTGACACACAGAAGATAGGAAAGTATGGGGAAAACAAACTTTCATTTAGTATTTTAATTGCTGAGTCTATATTTGGCAGTGTCTCCACCTTAATGGAACCTAATGGTACTGTAATTGCTTGGTGGTGTCGGGGAGAATCGATTCCTGATTATGTTCAGGAATAGCACTTTCACATCTCCTCTGAATTGAAACACAGAGACACTCTTGCCAGTGAAGAAGTATGCCACAAAACACCTCTTAATCAGCCTTGGTGATAAACACTGGCACTAATGCCTTGATAATAACTTTCGTCTTTTTTGCAACAAATATTTTCTTTATATTTTATCACATTTGATTAAACTGCTCTCTGGAGCCTGAGAAGCCATCTTATGTTTCTATAAGAGTAATTAGACTGCATATAATGTTAAAAATTACACATGTTTGAGAAATTCTTATCTTTATTACAACATACATAAATTGTGTTTTAGTATAGTTTTCTTTCAAGCAGAATAATTGCTTATGAAACCAGCTGCTCTAAATTATAGCTGTCCTTTCCAGAGGAATTGCCCCCAGGAGATGCACTGATTTGCTCTACAGCTGAGGAGGGCAGTGAATGCTAAAGCTCAGACCTACCAAGGGAAGACCTGATCAAGAAAACTCTGCCGTGTTGTTTACAAAGTCATGCATTTGGTTGCTTGCCTGGGGGCATCGTGCCCAATCAAAACATCCTCAAATGCAGTCAGAAAAGGGTTCAAGCATCTGAAAGCAGCCTGAAATCTGAACTATGTAGCATTAGTGGTGCCCTTGGTGTAGCACTGACATTTTGTAAACCAGTCTCACTGATTGCCAGGACATGCAGGTTCACATGGGGTCTCTAAGAGAGTTCACATGGGGAAATCTCACTGGCTTCCTTCTTCCCAGATACCAGGTCCTTTTCTAAAGAAATGCAGTGTATGCTGTTGCTCTAGTCCTCTGAATTGACTCGCGATGAGCTGCATTCCTGGCTTGGGAGCTGACTTGTACTGTTGTGCCTGGCCTCTAGGAAAGCCAGCCACTCCACAGGTCAGCCAAACAAGGCTGAGGTGCAAATGGAGGGGTACGGCTAGAAGTGCAGACATCAGTGTGGTATGCAAACACTTGACTGGGAATAAAAGGATTCAAGGCCACACTGAATCTGGCTGTTGCAGTTCAGAACAAAGGGTGCTGGTGGAGTTCCTGCCACTGAAGAAGTCGGTGGAAATGTTTCAACAGGCTGCAACACAAAGCCCGCACCGCTCAAAATGCCTTAACAAAATGTAGACTGACATATCTGTCAAAAAGTGGTAGATGGAAAGGAGAACTGCTAGTGCCCCTTGGGCTGCTGTTAGCAAAACACCATCTCAGAAAAATCAGGTGTCCAGGGGCAGCTGGTGGCAATATGAAAACCTTCTGGTCTTGCAGTCCGTGAGAACCACATACTTGGGCTTGACACTTCTTTACAGTTACTGTTCTTATTAAAAAAAAAAGTATTTATCCACCCCTGAAATTAGAGGTGAAGAAGGAAAATATAGGCAGAAATCTAGTTTTGTCTTTCTAATTTTTCTCTTTACAAGCCAGAAACCAGACATCTGAAAACAAGGTCAGTTTCTCATATGAGTGTACTGGTCCTTGTAGTACTTGAAGTAGCTGAGATCCTGGAAGTAGTTTTGAAAGGCAAAGATGGCATTTCACATGTGCAGCTCCAACATGTTTTCTCTTGATGGCATGTCTTCAGAAAAGGGAGATAAAAGACAGGAAAGAACATAAAATTCTGTGTGAAATGCTTCATGTCTCACTCCTGAATTGATCTAGAGATGTATTTGTTCTTTTTGGTAAGACTAGTAACTGAGATCAGGTGCCTCCTGTGTTCAATGAAACAGAGCTGATCATATCCTCCAAACTGAAGTTACCACTTCTCATGAAGCTGTAATAGATGTGATTATAAATTCGTGCAATTAAAACATAGAAGGAAGTTATAGCAGATGATAGAATGTGTATTTTCTATAACCCTGTGAAGTATAAAAAGTAACCTTGATTCCCAGACTGGGACAGGCGTTCACCAAATACCAGGACATGCTTTGTATACAAACTAACATCTCAATTTACACCAGAAAGGAGGGTGGCTTGCCAGGATGTAGCTCCTTGAGCTAATCAGACCTTGGGCACCCGGACCATCAACCCACCATCAACACATCGACACCCATTTCGAAGGTGGACCCTGCATTTGACGACATCATCATCCCAAAGGAGGATTCCTGGAAGGTCCTTTCAGACTCGGCCCAGCACCGGGAAATCTGTTCAGAGTTCATCATCAAGTGAAAAACTGGGCTTGAATTTGAAAAACACAATACCTCTGCTGCCGGAAGGCACAAAATACAGTATAAGAACTCAAACTCAAACCCAAGCAAATCGTGGAACAGTGCGAGATAGCAACCCTGCTGTCAGTCGGCTGTTTCACCCAACATTCGAATGTTGTTCCCTGTGGCTGTCCCAGATAGATTTAAAATGGAAAAATAAAATTTATTCTTTATATCTGATTGGCTAGTTGATCATTTATAACAAAGCCAAAGACACATTCCAGTGTGATGATCTGGGAGTCTTTTAGCACTCCCTGGTGGAAACCTGCTATTTGACTTCCTGTTGAAATATCTTTATTGTCTTATCTTTTCAAAATGAAGCTTTTTTCTCTCTCATGAGATGCTATCTGCAAATCATCCAAATTCCATGCTTCTTTGGTAATTAGCTAGTGTTTGATCAGAGGCCAAAAAATTAAAAGGTAAGCCCTGTTATAAAGTGAAAAGAGAAAGCTACAGTGCAATTACAGTGAACACTAGAGACATTTCTCAGCTTCCCCTGGTGGGTCCAACTTCAGTGCTAGTAGACGTTTTGTACTTATACTGACTGATAATCTGCTCCCCAAACTGTGGCTGAAAGGATGGGTGGAAACACATGGGAGCTATTTTTACCCCTGGGTTGAAAAGCACTAAGACCATCATTCCTATGGTCTCTGAAAAGATGGAGAAGACAGACATGACTTTGTGGAATTCATTGTCTATCTGACATGAAAATGTTCTGTCCTCTGCCTCTGGCTATTCTGTCACTGGTTTGTATCTTTCCTCCTATGCCTCAGGATATTTAATCCTGTTGCAGTCCAGGTATCAGAATTGCAGCACGATGTCTGCCATCTGACCTATTAGGTTTGACTTTGCTCAAAACAAAGGAAGATCTTCATATAAATGAGGTAAATGGGATTAGCCCTGTGGCGTGAATTGCAGTCAAACACTTTGATCTAAGTCTAAGTTGAGAAATTGATGCCTCTAGATTCATAGGATTCTGGGAGTTAGTTTCTTGTGCCAATAGAGTTTATTGAATTTCAGGGGCTAAATTTAGTCTTGGCCCAATGGACATAATTGCAGTTACTTCAAAGAGTCAAGGGAGAACTTTTCATTTAAAATTAGGTTTTTGGCTGACAGAAGAGAATTAGGATAGATCATTACTGGTTCTTATACCATGTAGTATTCAGAGCATTTCATTTATCACTATTAGAGATAGTCAGGTATTCCAGATGAGAAGAAAAAGGCAAACTGAAGATAAATTATGTTCTTTAATTCACTTATGCATTGTATGTGCATCTACAGAGGCATTTGTGCATGCTTATTCTGCTCATTAATTACAAGTATTAATATAAAACATGGTAATAAACTTTGCATTTATTCTGATCCTACCATCCACACTCAGATGGAGAAGGAACTCTTTCTTTGTAAAGTTCCCCAGGAACTGATGAATTGAAAAAACTCCAGTCCACCACCTGGAATAAAATCTGGGAGATGCAATTACTCTGCAGATGGTGATTGAGAGTGAGAGTCATGGCCTTTTATATTTCTTTTTGTAACGTGTAATGAGAATACCAACACTAAAACAGGTAAGGTCTTCCTGACTGGATTTCTTCTTAGGGCAGTGTGAAAAGTCCTTCCACTATCTCAGCAGATTTCTAGTACATGGGTTTTTTTGAAGTGGAGGAAAATTCATTGCAATATCCTTGGACCACTGTGTTTTCATTGTGGAAACAGTCCTTCCCTCTTTGTATAGTGCCTCTGACTACCTGTAGGAACTGTCTCCTGTAAGAGCCAATTAAAGCTGCTGGGGGTTTTTATTCACAGAGCACAGATCCTTCTCACAGTAGTCCCGTAGAGGAACTGTACCTGCAGCAGCTGCTCCTGAAGAAAAGGAAAGTGTACTCTCCCTCTACTTGACTCCCACTCTATTCTACTCTAATGCTGCTCTACTCTTCAGTTATTATCTTCTTTCTGAACAAATTCTTAGCTCGAAAGACATGCCAGACCTACTTCTCTTTGGTTGGTTTTTTGGGGGGTTGTTTTTTTGGGGGGTTTGCTGTTGTTGTTGTTGTTGGGGTCTTTTTTGCCAGATTTTACTTGTGTATGTGAATCTAAGTATGAAAACAGTAATAAAGTACTTTCTCATTGTACTTACATAAACTTTATTTCTCACCTTTGGGAAAAAAGTGAACTTTTGCAAACATGTCTGCAGGTGATCTGAGTCTGACTGGTTCATAGCCAGCAGGCAAGGCTTACTATAATCCTTTTTACAGACCTTGTACATCTTCAGAGAGTGCATTGTAAAGCACCTGAGTTGTCAGGACAAGAATAGCCTCCATTCCTGATGTTTTTAATCTCAGATAGATATGGAATGCTTGAGAAAGAAACATGATGTTGTATATACTGCAAAGCCTCTCCTCTTTCTACAGAAATGATAATAATTTAATAACTGCACCATTGCCTGTAATGGCTTTGAGTTACAAGGAGCTGTCAGCATGCAGGCTACACCCTGTGTGGATGTGCTATAGACATTTACAAGACAGGCATTATAAAGATTCAGCAAATACTTTTTTGCTCTTCTACATCTGTATTGCTACAAACACCAGAACTTTCCCTGGCATGAGTAAATTCAGAAAAGTAATATGATTCCTCTCTGTGGGCTTGGTTAATTCTGATAATTTAACAAGTTAAAGCATTGTTTAGCAATTACTGCTGAGTAAAGACTTTAAGTCTGGACCTAAGTTTCAATCACTGAAGAAGTTCAAAAGCACACACATATTTTACACCAACTTGAGCATGATTAATATTTCTGTAGGACTTGTTTATGTAGCTGTAAATTGTCAAGGATACCAAATCACTTCAGCAGTGAATATTTGTTAAATGGAGACCAGCAGGACTCCATTGATGGTAGTTGTCCTCAAAATTTGCACCATTTGGAGATAGCTTCTGTCTAAAAAGAATTTTAATTAACATATCCTTTGCAATGAATGTTGTTAAATGTTAGGCTTTACGAAAGTTCCTTGATGTTTCTCTTGGGAACATATCAGAAAGAGCAAATCTGGTATAAAAGAAAACATTGTGCCTGTTACTTTCCTAAATCTCTGATGTCGATTCTAAATGGCAGCTGAACAATTTATGGACAAGTCATCAAATATGCATTTATGAAACTTTATACTTAAGCTGTTGCCTAATTTTGAGTATATATGAAAGCCCCTTTAATCACAAATCAGTATCTCTTTCTCCTTGACTGTACAAAATGCCTACAGGTACATTGCTGGATTTTCTCTGTATAGATTATTTAGTGTGATTCCTGGTATAAGAAGTTGTATTGCAAGTCCCAAAGTAGAGCTGGATGGAAATTTGATAATTTATTTCATCATTATGCCACGATTTAGAATATTTCCCTTCCTAAAAGCAATTAAGAAAAGAAATGTACTGCAGTGAAATGAAGGGCTGAACAAACAGTAGTGAAGACTAAACTAAGTCCTTCCTTTGAAAGGACAAAAAAATCTAATTCCAACTTTGATTTATATCCTGCACTACAAAATCATAGAATCAGAGGCATAAAATGGTCGCTTATTTTAAACAAAACATTTAACTTTTTTAGAATGTTCAACTACTTTATGTTCCTGGATAGAATTTTGAAAAATTCAACCTGTTTATTCAAAAAATTATTAGCTTTCTGCAAAAGCTATTTTTCCAGAAGTAAATCTTGATTTTTAGTTGGTCAGTTTAAAGTTCTGTTCCAAAATTTATTGTCTAGGAGGTAAAAAACCCTTTATTTAAAAATCCCATTCATTAAAAAATTACCATATAATTTAGCAAGCTGGTACATCCTTTTGCTTTGCTGTGATAAGTAATTTACCTTGTGTCTATTACAATTTTATCTAAGTTAGATATCTCAGGGATTTTTATTTCAAGCCAAGTTTTCTGGCAGAAACATAGTCAGGAGCAGACAGCAAAACAAGCCATAATATTTGTACAGTTGCCTTGTGGATGCCATTATTACTATTGATATTTCCCCTATTATTATTTTTATTATTAATAATGTTAATAATAACAATACCCATAACAACAGCAATGAAATGTATCTGGACATTTGGCCAATTCAATCTACTCCATATAAAGTGATTTTTAAATAATAATGAGATGAACAAAAGAAGCATTTAGAAGACCACCTGTTTCTTTTAAATTTTATCCAGACCTCTTGAGTCATCAAAATGGATCCGGAAATATTATCAGAATGTACTCCCTGGAGCAATTTGTAATCAAACCTGAATGTAAGATCACCATTAATTAGGAAATTTCTTATGAGAGCATAGCATTTCTGGGTATGAGAATGCTGTGTGAGATAGAAAAAGTATTTTGTAGTTAATGTTTTATATATCTATGATGTCCATATTTTAGTAAAAGACTTAGGGAAAAGGTTTTTTTATCAATATCAATTTTCTTGTATGACATCTAATATTTAAGACTGGATCGATGGTTAATTTACTGAAATAACATTAAAAATACAACGTTTTCATAAAAAATTAGGAAAAAATTCTTAGGAAAATCCATTGGGCTCATCAGTTTCATATTTTATTTTTAAATGAATCTTTGTTTCTTCATTTTTTCAAATTTTTCCAAAGGGAAAGATGGAAAGTCTCAATGCAGAAGACATAGTTGTTTTACAGTTTTCAGATTTTTCTTCTTCTTGAAGAAAAAAACCCACCCAACAGAAATCTTTTTAAAAATATATCATGTTTCTCTAGATAAGCAAGTAATTACACCCAAGCATCTCAAAAAGCCGTGTCAAAATATTCATTACAGTCGACAAACAGTGAAACACAGACTCCTACAAGGAAAAATATTCACAAAGATCTTGCTGTATTTGTTTGCCAGAATGAGAAATACACGCTGTACTTTAATTTAATTGGTCTCAGAACATGCATTTTCAGTTGTAATGTATATTTGATTTAAGAATTAATAAGTGTATGTGAGATTAGGAAAAAATTAAAGTCTTTCATCAATAACAATGGAAGTTAATGAATCAAGCCTAGCTTTGGTGCGTGTAAGGGCCCTGTTATGAATAGTGAAATAATCTGCTACAAACACACGTCTTCACTGCATTTGGCTTTTCATTCCTGTCCTGGGTTGTAGTATAAGATGTGCACAAAGTATTCTATCACCATCTTCATGAACTGTTGAAACCAATTGCTGAAGCAGTGTTCTTCCAGGTTCCCCCTCCCTCTTCTGTTAAGGTGTCTTCTGTTAATGGGTCTTTTCTTAATAGGTCTTTTGTTAATAGGTCTTCTGTTAATGGGTCTTCTGTTAATGGCCTGCTGCATGACTCATAGGTAACTCCCTCTGGGAGTTATCTCACTTTAATGGGCCATTAAGGACCCCCTGTATGACTCATTATCCCATTGTGAGATGCTCCACCCAGGGGGAAGAGCCAAGCATTCTCACCTGGATATAATCTGGGATTTGGAACAGTACAGGGGCCCTTACCCCCTGGATTCCCAGAGGATCAGAGCTACCGATCTTTCTACGGGATCACTGCTTCCATCATCCCACTCAGGTTGTATTCTGACACTGTCAGTGGTCTTTTGTATTATTGCATTTATTTTATTGTACCTTTTTTTTTCTTCTTTCTATTCAATTGTATTTCTGACTTGGAGCCTCTCACTCATTTTGCTTTCAAACCACTACAATTCCTCAAAGCCATCTCATTTTTTCAGGCACCCGGCACAAGCTTAGGAGAAGCTGCATCTTTTACAAGAGCTTAATAATTAAACAAACAAAAACCCCAATGCTTTTAGCACTCAACACAGAAATAGACTATGAACAACCCTGATAGCCATTTGATGAAATAATGTTCTCTCTTGTTCAGGATTCACAGTCACATAATGAACTGCAGTGGAGTTAGGCTGGTCCCCTTGCTGAGTCACTGCCTTTCCTTGCCTGGAGCTGAGACATTCACTTCTGAATTCTGTCTTAAATCACAAAACAGGGGTGAGATGAGCTGCCTTGTGAGGTCGTGATACTGGATGGGGTTTGGGAATCATCAAGACCCTGCAATGCACAATGTCAGGACAGTAGCATAGGCTTCTCCTGCCTGACTGCTGCGAGGTTTGCAATCCCTTTAACTACTCACCAAGACAGCCTTTTGCTGGGGAGGCTAGTGATCTAATGAACTTTTTTCAGTAATCTGATCATTCATCTGCAGACAGGCTGGTGGGAATCTTGCCACACACTTATTACAGTGGCTTAGTGTAAGCGTGTAATGGCAAAAATGTTCATCACCCGTGGAGACCAGCCAGCACACCACCTCTGCTGTGCTCCAGGATGTGTGCCACCCCAGATGCCATCCTGCTAGGCTGGCACCATTCCCAGAAGAGACTGCTGGGGAAACTCCTGGCAGAAAGTGAGTCGAGGACAGAGGGATTTTCTGACATGCAACAATTGAGGTTGAGAGAAAGACTGACAATCTTTAGAGCAGTTTCGTGACATGGTTATTTGCTGCAATTTAACCGTTACATCACAGCATTCAGCTGAAACTGATGTGCATAAATCTTGAAAAAACAAATTAAATAAAGAAAGGGCTTTTCTTAGAACATCTATGATAAAGTTTTAATTCTTTAACGTGTTAGAATTATGTAGGAAGTTTAACTTTTATTAAGTGAAAAAAATCAAATATTTTCAGCATTGAAGAGTTAAAAAGAGAATCTGGAAAGATGTATAATACCAGGAATAGCAAGGGAGCTGATCTCCAGGTGACATTCTCCTTCTTGGCCTCATTTATCTTCATTGCCTATGCCACCAGTAAATTTTGCCCATTGTACAACATCCTAATATCCATATTATTATGGTCTGACACATAGCAACAGAGCAACACAAGAGAGAAGAGAGCTCACAAGCCTTATGCCTGGTTCTTAGCCTTTTGCTTTTCTCTTATTGGAAAAGTACTTTAAAAGAGACACAGCACATGCCACTTCTTCCTCTGTGATTCAGTTCCTTCCTCCCTAGCATTTCAAGCACATATGATCTGTAACAATATTTTTTCTTCTTCAGACTTTGGTATCTGAAAGGCCTCTGTGACCATCTCCTCTCTGTGGCCAAAATGAAGCTTACAGTGATTTATGGGAAAGGAAACAGATGGTCAAAAAGACCTAGGCTCTGAAAGTACAAGCAGACAAGAGGTCTTGCTTGAAGCTACATCTCATGAGCACTTGAAGTGCCATCTTTCTTTGGCACCAAAAACACAAGCAAATGCTCCATCAGCCATTAGAAATTACTTGCCCAGGTAGAGGACTATCTAGTCCTCTGAATCCTGTAAAACTATGGTTAGTGGGAGACCACCCTTGCTTCTTTCTCTCTGTATGTGATGATGTTATCATGGCCTTTCCTCCTACTCAATTTGAATTGTGCTCAGCTGTGGTGGAAATTGGCAGAAATTGGACAGAAGGAAATGGCTGTCAGCCTTGATGCTCAAAGCCATGCCACCTGCCCACCATCTTCCCACTCCAGTGTGATTTATCACTTATTTTCCTTGTAAGTCCAAATCTTCTATTTCTTTTACCGCAGTTTCTACTTGTCTGTGAGTTTGAGTCTGTACTTTTGAAAAGAATAAATCCATGAATGGCTTTATTCTAGCTGTCACAGCTTTTATTGTGAAGTATAAATAAAAAGTTCCAGAAGAATACTTTTTTCCTGCTTTATAATGTGAGACAAAGCTGGAGTGAAACAGATCTCACCCACTGGAAGGCAGAGCCCACACACTCATAATGATTCATTAAATCATCCATCACACTTTCCTGAGAGAGTCTACGGCCTTTCAGCCATTCAAGTGCATATCCACCTCTCACCTGCTTGGTTGGGAGTTGAATCTCCTTCATAGATTCATGGAATACTATGGGCTGGAAAGGATGCTGGAGGTCACCTGAGCCACTCCAATTTGCAGCCCAAAGAGAGTTTTTGCAGGGTTGACAGCAGAGGATCATAAATTCTTCTGAAGCAAAGCAGACTGTCAACCCTACTGGAGATTGTATTGACCATGGGAGCAAATTGCACTCCTGATGCTGAAGAGACAGTAAGACAATACTAAGGAAAATACATCTAGAAAGGATGACAACAGGAAGCCAAATTGCTGTATATGAATCAAAGTGTAAAATGTAATAAACCCATAATGCTTTGAGTTATCTCACCTCCTGGCCTGTTTGCTGCCACATGCATCATCATCATTATTATCACTGTATGCGACTGTCATCTGCTCCTATCATCTCAGGGCCTTCTCCACAAAAAAATTAGTGCTCATTTCTTGTACAGAGGTTACTACTGTCATCAAGAGCTGAGTATCTCATTCAGGCCTAGGATGAGACATTTATTTGGGTCTTCACAGAGAGCTCAGAAAGGGCTAAAGCTGGTAGATTCAATATCATCTGTTTCAGCTTTGTGAAGATCCTACTGGAGAATCCAGTTCTTGAGAACTGGATCCCATGGGCAGTGGGACTCTGCTTTGCTAGACCCAGTGCAGCTGAAAAGACAATTGCAAGAAAACGCCACCCCAGATCAAGGGGACAAAAAGTCCTTAAAGCCAGATACTTACTATAGAGAAAAACAAATATTTATTCCATTTGAGTGACCTGAGTTTGCTCCAGCAATAAAGTGAGTCACACACACTTCACATCTTTAAACAGCCTGAACATTAATTGTACCTACATGTTTAAGCAGACACAGTCATCATACTAACATCTCTAATTTTCTTTCACAGGGCCACAATTAAACTCCCTGTCTTCCTTAGTTGGACAAGGTCTTGCAAGAAGGTCTTTAGAGGTCTTGCAAGAAGGACAGATGTCATGGTTTAACCTCCAACAGCAGGATCATGAAAGAATTGGAAGAGTAAAAGCTGGAAAACTTGTGAGTTGAGATAAAGAGTTTAATATGGAAAGCAAAACCAATTCAAACAAAGGAAAACAAGGAATTCACTGCCTTCCACGGGCACACAAGTGTTCAACCATCTCCAGGAGAGCAGGGCCCCATCACACATAGCCGTTACTTGGGAAGACAAATGCCATCACTCAGAAGTACTGGCCTATTTCTTCCTTTTACCACCACCCTCTCATGTCTATATACACTGCATAGTGTCACATGGTCTGAAATATCCCTTTGGTCAGCTGGCGTCACCTGTTCTGTCTGTGCCTCCTCCCAACCTCGCCTGCAGCCCCATTCCCCTCACCAGCATGACAGTATGAAAAGCAGAAAAAGCATTGGCTCTGTGCCAGCCCTGTTCAGCAAGAGCAAAATCCTCCCTGCATTATCATCACTGTGTCCAGCACAAAGCCAAAACCCAGCCCCATTCCAGCCACCCTGAAGAAAGTTAACTCTACCCCAGCCAAAACCAGCAAAACAGAGAAAAACATAAGATTAATGGATTTCCTTATCCACACCCATACTGTTCCTCCATGCCAGCTAATTTGAATGCAACTTTATGCAGAAGATAATGTCACTGACAGAATTACAAAGAGATTTCCCGCTTTGTTCTAACTGCCATTTGAGTGCCAAGAAGAAATACAGACTTCTTCCCATGGCCTTTGAAGCTCATAAAGATGTTGTTTATGCAGGTGAAATTCACAGAGACTGTCAGTGTTTCAGCAGTGAAGCTATTTAGGAGAACAAAAGAGTGCTTCCACCCAAGTTGCACAGATTCCATATATCCATACTGTACAGTAGATATTCCCACACAGCGCTGAGGACTCCTGCAGCAGCAGAGTCTGTGGGACAGATTCCTGCTAAGCCATTCCACCAGCAACCCCACTGCAATTGAGGGAGGATGTGTAACTGATGCTGATGTTTATTTTTGCTTCAGGATTATCTATTTTGGATCCACAGACTCTTCTCATGCTCAGTTAACAGACACTCTGTCCTCCTGTTTCTTTTATTTAGAGAATGCAAGTGGCTTTTAAGCAGTATTTTAAGAGTACAAACTCACAGCTGGGAGCAGACTTGGCTTTTGCAGGGAGAATCTGGCAAGTGGCTAAATGAGATAGGAGGAATAAAATAATGGTGAATAGGGGAAACAATTTGTCAAAATCTTGTTTTCCAAAGCTGCTTACTGAAACAATTCAGCTTGGCTGGATTTTCTTCTCTTCCCCCAAACCACTTGTTGGTTTTAAACTCAGTTCCTTTTACCTTTCTGTCAAGGCAAAGGTGTGCAGGATCCCCGAGTTGGAAGGGACCCACAAGGATCATTAAAGTCTAGTCCCTGACTGGACTCTATGGCAGGTGGGGGAGAGCTCCCAGGAGAACCCCAACAACTCTTGAGATCTTAATGCCTCTTGCTGCCTCTGACTCCCTGGCACCAGTCTGGGGAATGGACGTGCAGGTCTAGGGCAGAGAGCAAATGGCAGTGAAGACCTTGGATGAGCCCACTCTTTCCCTCCTGCTCTCTGTTAGCAACAGCAAAAGTTGTGTGAGGACAGGGAGGAGAGCACAACCTAATTTTTCCAAACAACTCTCTTTGGGATTTTATTTTTTATTGAAAGATTAGAAATATTAATAGAAATATTTTCTTTAAAAAACCCCAATCTCGTAACCACTACCTCTTCAAAATGCAACATTCTGACCTGTTTTCCAAGATGGATTGAGATAATTTGAGATATTTTGAGACATATTAGAAGAAACAAGGGATGTCTGAGTCAATTTTTCTGTTTTCTTATCCTTCTTCTATGTGTTTTTGTGCTAACTCTGGAAATGTACTGAGCATAGATGGGAAAGGCAACAGAAGATCTTTTGCAAAAATCACCCTGTGCAATGGGAATGAAGATCAGGAGAAGATCTAAGAGAAGAAAGAGAGTAAGGAAATGTGCAGATTAATTTAAAAGCAGAATTTCACCTGACACCAATTAAAATCCAAGCTCAGAGGTTAAGCGGAAGTTCTTCAATCCTCTTTCATGTATCTCATCAAAACAGCACAGGATGGAAATGCTGAAAATAAAAAGAGAACTACCTGCAGGCTTTTAATACTGTGAAATATTTACAACAGCATATCACCAGTGAATGCTGACACAAAAAAAAGCTCTTGAAAAATGTCTGTCAGGGAGAATAATTTAGAAAGCTGGAGTCACAGGCAGTGTCACACAGTCTGAACATAGTAGGGCTGGAAAGTATCGTCCATAGCTAAGAAAGTCAGATGCATTTGTACTGAACTTGTTGACAGCTTTGTGGGTGGATGCTCTTAAAGATATTTGTGCCTTTGTGGAAGATGTCCAAAACCCCAGCAGGCAAGGAAGTTACCAAAGCCTGGTAATGACTAAATTTACTGGAGAAACCAGGTCGTGCTGCAGGGGAAGAGGGGAGAGGGAGGAAGGAACTGAGGACAACAGAGGATGCTGTTTCCCAGGTGAGGATCTTCCCTTCAGGGAAAGCACTGGCACCCAGGGAAGAAAGGCAACCATGTAGGACATGACTGGGGTGCTGTAGTCACAGACGGTGGTGTCTGGTGTGTGTGAATTTGCCTGAGGATGGTGGGATTATGGCCAGGTGAAAAGCTCATGGGTGGACATTCCTAAGTAGGGCTAAATCAGCACAGCTTTTGTCAGAAACCATTAGCGGTTCTTTTAGTAAGTGCCTAAGAAATTATGATAGATCAATTTTTCACATTTTAGCCACACAGGAAGAAAAAAGGGACAGAAAATATAACTTTTTATTTCCTACTTAGAAAATAAATTTTGTATGGAATTGACTTTTGCAGTAAGGCATAAACTATTTGCTATTTCACCTGCTCAACTTCATGTAACTCCATATATAAAAACATGCTAAAAACATTATATGTGTCCTTCTTCCACAAAGAGGTGATAATTATCAGCTCATGTGTACCCTGATTGATGCAAACTACCAGTGGTAAAAATAGTACCTACTTAAGCAAGCGGACAGATTTTCCAGAGTCTTACTAGTTTTTGAAGTAAGCATGACTCAGAGTGGAAATATCTGATAAACACTGTCTCTTATCCATGCAGACAGTTATCCCAACCCTCCCAGCTGCACGGGGTCCCTGGCACTGGGATTAGCATTGCAGGGTGCTCCTGCACCAGCCACAAAGGCTGCCCAGGCACTTAACAGACATCGTGGTTACAGGAAAACTTCAGCAAAATGAACCTTTTTCATGTGAAACACCTCATATCTGGAGAGGTGGCATCTCCTGAAGGAAAAACACTACCAGGAATATCCCAAGAAGTTCCACTACTCTCTGCTCCTTATGAACACTCTTTATGGACTTCATTTGGAGAAGCTTAAGGCTCCCTATTTGCTTGGAGAAACCATCTCCATGCAGAACTGTCCCATGCTTTTAGAAGCAGAGCTGTAGCTTCAGACATCACCCAGACCCTCTTCATTACCCTGGACTTTCTTGAGTGATGTATCAATGTTAAAATATATTTGAGGAATAATTTATATTATTGAAGTCCGAGGAAAGATTGATTTTGATGGCTTTTGTTCAAGTTCTGTTCTTTACTCACCTGCCAATTCTGTTGATATTCTATTATAAGATTTCTATTAGCATTAAAAATATTTTTGAGAGATTCCTAAGCCCATTCTGGCAATGATGTTGCCTTCATAACGTATCAATATGGCAGTGTGAGAACAGGGGAACATTTACTTTCCTGCTGATTGACTTCCTACTTTATAAAAATCCCGTGAACTAAGTTCCACTTATTTTATGTGCAAACAAGCAAATTATTAAAAAATTATTTAAAAAAATTGTTCTGTTTATTCAACTCCAAAGCTACCTTATATGTGTTTTCAGATTCAAATTTAAATGTGATTTGTGTTGCTTAAATTATAAAGATATTAAAATATTAATCTTCTCTACAGCTATGAACAGGATAAATAGTTTTAGGTATATTTAATTTGAATTACTGAGCACCTTTTCTCCCATACTGGGCACAAAGAGTTTCACTGGCACAGATGTTTTATGGGCACAGAAGAGTTTGTTGTCTCCAGATTTCTGCAGTTAAGTACTACAGCAGAAACTGAAAACAAGACATCACATTGAAGATGTGCAATGACTGGCACCACTGTTTTGGCACCCCGGCTGGCCTAATCTGTGTAAGCAATGCTCAAGGAGCAGTCTGTATTCTCACTGCATGACTAGGACTTCTGGAAACACATCTGCTCTTTGCCTGGAGCTCAGCTGAGCTGCTCTATCATTCTTTCAAAGACACAAGTCTCTCTCCACCCTGTGAAGGCTGCAAGGGGTTGCAGATGGTGCTGGAATACTGTCACTGGCTGAGGGGTTTATCTTACATCCTCCCAGCCATGGGAGAGCTATCAGCCTCGGGATTACTCAGCCAAACTTGAGTATTAGAACAAGTGGAAAAGTCCCACTAAGTGTAAGTCACTGGCAGTATGTGAAGTTAGGACAACATAATCACTGAAGGGAAGCCAAAGTTCTTGCTGCATGGATGGTAGGCTGTCACCTCATCACAGAGCTGGCAGGGGAATGACACATAAACCATCATGCTGGCTGATGAAGAGGAGGCCCGTTATTTAAGGAAAATCCATCATTCCATCCACCCATGTGGAAAACAATACTGCTGGCTGAAAATGTGCCAAGTTTAGGGGCTTATACAACCCTTCCATGGCAGGGGAAGAAATCCCTGGAAAGGAGAGGGCTTAGGTTAAAGGTTTGATTGTGCCTACTAACGAAATAGCTGACTTTCTCATTGAAGTAATGACACAAACCAGGTCATAAACTGTGGAAGATGCTTCCTTAGATGCTGAGTCAAAGATCCAACTCTTCCAGCATCTACAGGCTGAGTAAGCAGTGGAGTCATCATCCTGTGCTTCCAGGATAGGGGCAAGGATACTGTCCTGATGAGCTGACAGAAGAGTGCTCCTGGCTCATGACATTGCTCCCTCAGAAAACTCAGTCCACATGGCTGGAGCTGTCTCAGAGGAGAGAAGAGAACAGTCAATCCTGAGCCACCCTGACACACTCCACAGACCCTCTAGTGTAGCCCTTGTAATCTCTGCCCAGTGCTAGGTGCTCCCAAGCAATGTCTGAGGTCAGAGTTCTGTCTATGTTCTGCATCCCACACATGTGCCATCAGATGATGTGCTTGTTTTAGATACGGGATGTCATCCTCTGCCTTTGAGGCAGATGCAGTTTTCTGTGTGATGCAGCACCTGGACCTTTTCATCAGGGATGCCAATAAAAGTCATAATGTAATCATAAATAAGCAAAGGCTAGTTTTTGATCCTAATTCCAGCCCACAACTTCTCCAAGATCCTGGGCTGAAGGCAGCAGATTCTCAAACTGAGTAAGTGTAAAAACATTAAGTGTACCTCAGCTTTTGCCTCTATTTCTATAACAACTTTAGCCAGCACTCTGCATCTGAAATCTGCTAACTACTGGATAGGGTTTCTGAGATTACAAAGCCTTAGGACATTCTGAGTAAAGCCTTATGTAAAGTGCAGCATGATTTTCAGAAAAAATGATCTCATTTTGACTAAAGAAATTTCCAGGAGACTGTTACTCTCCTAGGAGGTCACTGCAAAGGTGAGCTACCCTCACTGCTAAAAACTGCATTTAGTCTCACTTTTGCTCCTAGCTGTCAGCTCCTACATCTTTGTTGACTGTTTTGAAACACTGAGAAAAAGCTTTCCTTAGCCATGCTACAGAAACTGCAAATGAGGCCCTTTTTAGTCTCGTAATTTATGGTTTTTTTCTTATTTCTATGCTATTTATTAGCATGTTTCTTAAACAGGGGACGCTGAAATGCATACAACCACAATGCTTATTTTCCTTAAACTGTTTTGTAGAAGCATGCATGGAAAACATAATTCTCCTGGGAGAGCTACAAGGAGATCACTATCCATTCCTTAACATTTTGAACATTTTGATGTATCTTAAAAGATACCATATCATGCCTTTTCAGTTCTGCTTCTTCATTTGAATTTCCTTATACTCAAAAGAGCTATCTGTACATAGAGAATGTTTCCCTTCTGCTTTTTCATTCCATTATAAATAACATCTGGCATTCACTTGAACTGACTGACTTCATACTTAATTTTTTCTTCATGATTTTCTTAAAAACACTCTCTCCTGAAGAAAAATATTTACCTTATGCATGTCAGTGTTTGTAACATGTCAGATGAAGGGATAATAATTTGGGGCTCCCTTAGCAGGGACTATGTCGCATAAAAGAACAGATCAACAGATGGATTTTCTGTTTTTACTGATAGAAAAACGTAATGATTTTTAACCAGTCTGAGAGCACCTTAAGCTTTCATTCACAGATTTATGATTTTTCTTTTCCACAAAATAGAAAACCAAAGTAAATAAAGGCCAAAGCTCTTGAGAAAGCCTGCTCACTAAAGAACCCCATCTGCCCTGCAGAAATTTCTTTCTTCCATCCCCAGCCTGAACAGTCTCTGAGGACTGCTCTCACTTCAGAATTGTATTTTGTATTTTTTCCACCAGGAGAAAATACCCTAAAATGATAAAAAACGGTGCTATCTATGCTCTATTGAAGGAAACAGAGGGGACAAAAAGCACAGGAATTTCCTTAACAACATTGCAGAATTTGTAGAGAAATAAAGGAAAATTAATTCTGACTTACAGTTCAAAGCATTACAATTTTTCTTATGAAAACCTCACACTGCAAAGTATAAAAAGTGTACTAAATTCTAGAAAAAAATCATATAGCATTAAGACAGAGAGAGAATTTTCAATTTTTTGTTCTATTTAGTTCAACTGTACAACATGACCAATAGGTTCTGTTTCTTAATATTGCTTAATATTCCAGCTTCACCTTTATACACAAACCTTCTGCTTAATTTAAATAAATGCAGACATTGCAGCATTTGATTTCCTTTATTACCTGAGCAGGCCATACTCATCTCTGCACTTGTAGAAATTCCAATCTTTTTCTTAATTATGTGTTACAAATCATTTTTAAGGGGCATAACTGGAAAGAAAAATTCAAAATTTTCATTTGAATAAAAGTTGCATGTTTGTTTCTTCTTTCTAATGTCTTGCTATATATAATAAGATTTGATCTGGCAGAATACATAATATGTTTTATCAGGAAAGGCCTCACATTTAAAATTGAGTTTATGCTAGATTATTTTTCTGGAGTCGTATTAAAATAAGCCCCAAATATTATTGTACTGCTTTCTCTATTTTTCCTCTATACTAAACATGATTATTACAGGAATATCTTTTTCATATTAAGAAATCATGATTCTGTTAATTTTCTGCCTTATTCATTCCAAGTCTCAACCTGCAGTTGTCACTTTATGACAGAAAAAATCTGATCATATATTCTAGGCAAAATAAAAAAGGCACACTAACTGTTCTCTATTTTTTCAAAATACAGTTTAGTAGAGGTAGAAATACTGTGTGTAACAGAATGCAATTGAGTAGGAGACAGAGTGGTTAGACAGATAAGTAACAGCTAGAGAATAATTTTGTGTATTTGTATCAATTTTTATTCCTTTAAGCATTCATGGTTACAGGTATTTCTCTTCTTTCTCTGGGCATGGTGCTCCAGAACTATGAGGAAATTGCACTCTCTTGATAGTTTGCATAGCTTTTTGATTAATTTACCTTCCTGGAGCACTGGTGGCAGGACACTGCTGTGGTGATGGCCCCAGGCAGGGCTTTGCATGAACTCTGCTCAGCTTCCTTGTCCAGTGTTCACCCATTAGGAGACTTCAGTGATTGGGACTCTTTTGGGCACTTTTCATGTTTTCCTGCAGGTCTCTCCATGACAAGAGCTGGGGACAGATAAGTCTGTGAACAGTGAATTGTGTGAATTTGCTGGGCTGTGATGTACTGCCTGTGCACAGCAGATGTGATCAAGTGCATCAAGATCTCCATCTAATTGGATCTGGTTTTCCAGAACATCAGTTTTTCTATTGATCTTGGTAGTCTTCATTGTCATAACATTTTAACATCATTTTTTAAAGCTTTTTAGCGATGAAATTTCCTGTACAAATAATCTTAGCAGAGACCATTTGTGCTACTGTGGGGAAGCCAGCAAAGTCCTCCTCTGATTACATTTTCTTGATGGAAATGCACAGACCATCGTTTTGAGGAAGAGGTGAATTGACTCACTGTGGGGTTTTGTGATGAACCCATACAGGTTATCATTTGAGGAATACTGCTAACTGATATTTTTTTCAATAGAACACAAAATCTCAAGGTTTTTTCTCACAGATTTTAGTAAAAGACAAGGAATCACTTCAAGCATATAGAAGAACAGGTTTTTCAGTTTATTTTGAAATCTTTCATGTAAGATATCTTTGAGAAGCTCTGATAGCCCCACCCAGCCTTCTGTTCCTTCTAGAAGGTGTATCCACATGTGACACAGCAGGTGGGAATGATGCAGGCAGGGTGACATGCCACTACACACAGCTGCCATCTGCTATAGGTGACTGTGCTTTGTAGCACATCTAATGGGAGAGACAAAGTTGCTGTGGTGATACTCCCCTGGGAGGCACCCAAGGCACATCTAGAGCAACAACACACTGGAATATGTTGTCTTCAGGCATTTATCTCCCCAGTCATGAGCACTTGTTTCACAGGGCTCAATCCTTTGCAGAACCAAGCCCTACAGAATGAAGACTTCATAGAAGAAAAAAGTTACAATTCCAGGAACCCTTTTTACATATCCTCCAAGCTGAGCCTAGCCAGGGTGCAGAAATGAGATCTACAGTTACTATTTCTCAGTTTCGTTCTTGTTTCTGATGCCCAGAATGCCTGCTATCACCATCAAGGAAACAAAAAAAATTAACCAAATTTCTCTGGAACTCACACATTTTAAGCAATGACAGACATCTAAATCAACTGCTGAGAGCTTTGAATTTCCCACTAGATGTCAAAGAGAGGAAGTACTGAGAAAAAAATCATAGATGTTCAAGTCCATTGCAAGATGCAGTATAGAAAATTCCTGTTCCACTTCAAACTTCACATTATAATAGCCACCAAAAAATATTACTCTTTAGAATAGAATTTGCTGTATGTTCATAGAACAGTGTTGACATAAAAGGCATCCACAATAAGATATCTGAAATCATCTGTCAGTTTGTAAAACACAAAATAAAGTATTTATGCCCTTAAAGAAGACTGCACTTAGAAGAAATCTAAATTAAATTCATACTTCTATATTCATATATACGCTACTCATTGTACAGCTTAGCAAACAGGCAAAAGATCTTTAGGAGTACAATTGCTGGGATTCTGATTAATTGATTAATATAAAAATGTATAGAAGAATCCTTTATGAATATATTTTTTTTCTTCAGTCACTTCCTGTTTTGCCAGCACTTTTCTTCTGCAAAATGTGTTTGTTTTGACAGCACCATCAAGCAACCTTGTAAAATTTATTCCAGCACTCAAATATCACTCTTGTCCAAAGCCAGGCTGTAGCCTTCCAGTAGGCTTAATTCATGTTCGATTTAATTAAAAGTCATAGATTCATCCATCAGTTGATACTTTAGGTATTTGATGTTGTATAGATTTTTAATCCCAGAAATATTTGACTGAAATATCTAATAGTTTTCACGTGTGTGTGTGCACATGCACATGAAAAGACATAAATCACATGCTTCAAATCTCTCTATTTCACAGAACTAAGCAGAACACTTCCCAAGTAACAAGCAGCAGGACCAGAAGAAACGGCTTCAAGTTATGTCATCCCTGGTTTAGATTGGATATTAGGAAAAATGTCTTCAGTGAAAGGGCTGTCAAGCACTGAACAGGCTGCTCAGGAGAGTTGAGTCATCATCCATGGAGGTTTTTAAAAGACGTGTAGATGTGACATTTAGGGACATGGTTTAATGGTTAGCAATTGAATTTAATGATCTTAGAGGTCTTTTCCAACCCAAGCTATTCAGTGATCCTATGATACACCCTACATTAAGTAATGGTGACATACTTTGTTATAGCAGTGCTTGTTCTCTCAAAATGTGTGGGAAAAATGCAAAAACAGCCAGAGAAAACCCAAAAGAATTTGAACAGAGGGTGCTGCAAATTATCCAGGTATATGTGTGATCAGGGCAGACTGACTTGCAGAGGGGGCTCTGGTGATATGTGCCAAGGTGTTGAGCATAAAGATAAACTAATGACATCACATTGTTCCATCATTGCAATTTAAAGATTGGTCAAAATTTAATGCAGTTAAGGTGCTTACTGATAAAATGATAAAATTTTAAGTTTAGTCACTTTTTTCTTACCTGACAACTGTTAATGTATATGTCTGGTTCCTTTCCCTCCAAAGAACTGGTATTTTTATACGTTTGAAGATCTGCCTTCTAGAACTGTTGATATAACAGTTTCTAAAGTGTAGCTTAATCTCTTCATCTGCAGCAAGTCAGATATGTCTTTCAGAAGAAATCAATGGCCCTAATTCACACCCACTGAGAAATGTGATGGGCAGGAGATCCACAGACTCTGTGCAGAGCCAGGAGCAATGCAGAAATGTGAAACTCATGTTTTATATTCTTCCTCAGCCTCAAAATCCACTTTTACACCTCCCTGTGGCTTCCAGCAGTTGTTTCCACACCAGGGACCCTTAGAGGGACAGTGGATGGGGAATTTAGGAGTTCTGAACTTAAATATACCTGTCATGGTTACAGAGGACCAAAAGTGAAAGAGTCATTCCTGCCAACAACGAGGAAAAATTACACAAAGAAAAACATTCTGTAGATGTCCATTGGCTATGGAGACAGGTTTCTGTGCACTGCCAAAACTATCCAAAATTTTTGAAAGAAGGGATTATACAGTGCTCTTTGCCTATTATTGACTCAAACATCCACTTCAAATGCACAGCAGAAGAATGTGTAACACTTAAAACAGAAACATGAGGATTACCTCTGAATTTTAATAAACTACAGGTGCACACAAAAGTTTGATGTTGAGCAAAACTATCCACAGGTTGTCTCATCCTGAGAGGATCAACCTCTCTGTCTCCTGCTCTGTCTCCTGGGCATGAAAGTGAGGTGGTACTCACCTTGTCTTGTTTTGCTTTGGGTTCTCTAACATGTCCCTACTAGATTCCTGTATCTTTTGCCTCTCTTATATAGGAAGAAGAATGCTTCACATTCAGCCTAATCACAAAAAAACACCCTTGTCATTCTATAATTTGAAAAACTGATGTCATTGATTTTGCTGATGTCATGTGTCTGTCACAGACCCAGGCATGCGGCAAGTGTGCTCATAATGAAAAAACCTTCATTCAAATCACATGTGATTTTACAGATATAATCCTAAATGATTACTCCTGACCAAAACTATAGGTAACATCCTGTGATCTCCTAATCTCTTGCTAATTCAATTTACCTCTGGCCATTCTTTTATGTATATGCTGTATTTGGAGATAGACTGATTAATGCCACAATTTCACCTGATGGATTGCCACTTTGTGGAAAGCAGTTTTCTGTCAAAAGGCATTAAATTACATTCTTGATGCCCTATAATAATTACAAGTTTAAAGGAGCTGATAACAGCGATTGCAGTAATTAAATCACAGTCATAAACAAATGAGAAATTAAACCAAGTAATCCACACCAGCTGTGCTGTAATTACAAGTTTATCGAAAAAGCAAATTTGCTTGTCTTTGGGCAAAAGCAGATCTTTTTTTAAAATTTTTTGCTTAGCACAGCAAATTTGTGTCAGAGATGCGTCTCCTTGGGAAATAATAGAGACTCTCAAGCATAGATTTCCTGGGCATTTCCTAAAGATTGGAGACTGCCTTCCCTCTTCTCCTCCCTAAATCTTGCCCAATCCATCACAAGTTCTGTGTCATCGGACACAAGGAAATCTGGGAAGACACAGAGCAGCTCCCTGCCCTCTCTGTCACCCCCTGACTACATCTACCATGTTTCTGCAGGGCAGAGGCAGACGCACACTCCCTTGGTTAATGGCCTGGACAGCAGTGATGGTATGGAGTTAGACAGCAGAGCTGCCATTACACCCCTTGTCCACATGCCCAGACTGGCAGTGTCTGCTTTAAAGCTACATCTACTGTGCACGTAAAAGCATGGCTAAATGCAGCCCCTCGGTATTGAAAAGGGAAGTGGGTGGAAAGATCCCACCAAAGCCTTTGGATGAGGATGAAGAGATGAGATATGACAACCTGAATTACCCCAGGAAGGCAGGGAGGGCAGTGGTGCAGGTCAGCTCATGCATGGTGAATGTGGCAGCTCAAGCTGCATTTTCACTCCTGTTTTGCACTGCTCCAGGATGAACAAATTTCAGTCTCTTCAGTGGGGAGCACAGCTGGGGTTTCTTAGGCACGCTGGGGGCAGTGAGCTCTCTCCCAGTGCTGAATTTCTGACTGGGCACTGCTTGCTGCACAGGGAGGAGGTGCTCCCCAGCCCCTCTGGGTCCCAGGGCCATGGCTGAAATCCAGCCACCTCTGCACCAAGGTAGGCTGGGTTGGCAAGAGCTCCTTCACCAGCCCACTCTGACCTGCTCACAGAAGCCAAGCCCAGGCACAGAAATACATTTTCTATATTGAGAAATAAACATGAACTCAATAACTCATCATGTGTAGGAAAGTTCAGGAGCCTCAAGCCTCTTTAAAAGGTTCACAGAATCATAAGATGGTTAGGGTTGGAAGGAACCACAGTGAGTTATCTGGTCCAACCTCAAGACCACTGAAGATAGGATCATCCTAGAACATATTGCACAGGATTGTGACCAGATGGTACTAAGTTCACTACCATCAATCATTTTTTTTTCCTTAGGTGTGTCATGCTTATTTGGAACGCTGTCTTTTAAGCGGAATAGGTACAGCATCATTAAACGTTTTGTAAACAATGAAAAAATGATGAAACTTCAATTTTAACTTTCTCTTTGAGGGCAAGAAATGGGAAAATGCAATTCTTTGTTCAAGTCCTAAGCAGAAGTTTTTAATATGGTTCCTCAGATGGGGGGAGTCTGTTCCACAACTATGTTTTCCTAATGTTGCAACATATCTGTACTGCTGTTTTTTAGTTCACATCTCATCTTTAACTTTCTAAAACAATATAAAGATATTCAAAGACAGAAAATAACATGAGGAGCACCTCTCATGAATGGCAACCCTTTAGACAAGATTCTGTGTTTACCAATAAAAGTAACCTGGTTAAGTCTGTTTACAGTTCCCATCTAACTTGCAGCAGAAGTAGTTGACTCACTGCTGAAATTATTACAAGAAAACCCAGTAAGACCTCCAGGAAACTCCACTAGAGCAATCTCACAGGTCCAGAAAAGAAATTACTTATATAATGTGAGGTGCATTGAACCCAGCCAGTAGTTAAGTTAAAGCTGATCACTCACTGCTTTTGTGGGATAAGGGAGAATCAGAAAAGTAAGGCAAGAAAAAATCATAGGTCAAGGTGAGGACAACTTAAAGTGAGGGAAAGAGGTAAAAAAACAGTCAAGTGATGCAAAGGCAATCATTCACCGCCTCCCACAAGCAGACAGCCCCCCAGTCTCTGAGCAATAACTTCTTTGGAAAGACAAAACCCCGGTTTTGCTGCTGCCCATGATGTTATAGAGTATCCAATATCCCTCACATGGTTTGGAATATAATTTTGGCCACCTGAGATCCACTGTTCTGGCTGTGGCTTTTCCCAACTGCCTGTCTACCCTCAACCCACTTACCGGGGAGGGCAGAATCAGAAGCAGAAAGTCTCTTTGCAAGCACTGCTTAGCAACATCCAGGACACTGGTGTGACACCAACACTCCTCTGGGCACAGATCTGACCCACAGCACTGTAGGGGCTGCTGTGGAGAAGGTTAATCCATCCCAAGCAGACCTAGCACAAACTACTGTACAGTTACCTTACTGGTTTCCCTCTCCAGCTTGCTCTGTGCACACACTGGCTCAGTCTCAGCACTGTAGGAAGTCCTGCAATGACTTGTTCCACTCCCATTCGAAACACCCTGAAACAGATGCCTGGGGCAACCTCAGAAGCACTGTAAAAAATCCTCTTTCTTCCTAGCTGGGTTGGGCATGCTAGGCAGGATGTGTCAACCACCATGGGAACAAGCAGATTTTGGTTATATCTGGTAGAAAAGTTGGGTGGGAGAAAGATTTTGATCAATAAAGAAGGGGGTTATGTCTGTGGTATGGTGTGGGTGCAGTTCTGATGGCTGAGGGTAGGTGTTAGAATTGTGAGGGCACTCCTTGGTGTAGAGGCTCTTTTAAATGCTGAACCATTAGGCAGAACACTCAGCCCTGTCTGTTCCTGATTTCCTAACCAAAACATTTCTCTCCAGAATTAAAGAAACTAGCCAGTCTTTTATCAAACCTTGTTTACCTATAACTGTCCTGCTTCAGGCCCTGCTTCATGCAGGGTTTGTTTTTTAGATACAGGCTGCCAGGAGGAGAACAGGAGCCTAGGAAGGACAGCAATCCTTTTGGCTAGACATAAAACAATGCTGCATTTGGGTGGCTTTAACTGCGCCTGTGCTGCTGTGGCTGACAGACTTGTCTCTCTGCACTTCCCATTAACACTTTGTCCCTGGGCACATCAGAGGTCTTTATGCCCAGTATAGATCTCTTTTGAAACATCTCTTTCTGCAGCATTTGCACTTACTCCTGTTCTCTCTGGAAACTCCAGCTTGAACAATGCTTCTGGCCATCTGGGGATTACAGTTCTCACTTTGAGCATCTAAATCCATGAAAGAAGGCAGCCCAGCCTCTAGAGGGAGAGACTGGAACAAACAACTTTTGTGTAATGATAAAACTAAAGATGAGAAAGAGTCAGAGTATCTTGACAGATGCAGTGGCTCACAAAATGGATTTTTCTTCCTATTTATTTTTCTTTCTCCAATTCTTAGCACAGGCTATTGCTATTCAATAGCAAGAAGGCCAGACTAACTCATTAAATGGAGCCACTGCTCAATTTGAATTCTCTGGACTATGAGGAATCACTTCTTGTCCATGCAAGATCATTGGTGATTTTCCCCACCTCTGTGCAGCAGAAGGCAAACCCAAAGACAGGCAAAACCCCAAGCCAGCATACTCCATCATCCTGCAATGTTTGTGCCCCTGCAAGTTCTTGTTGTACTGGATAATTGATCAGACAGCTGACAACTGGGAAATGGTTTGAAAACTGAGAGCTCACAGGTTGTTGTTGGATCATCACCCTCCATCCATGCTGCAATGCTTTCATGTAGAAGATGCAGACACAGATAAAAGCAGTTCGGTGTTTAATTTTCTGGGTGATAATTCCTGTGAGTCTGCCTGGGCTGTTCTGTAGTCACCCTGCCCTAAAGTACCACCAACAGCAGTGCCATGCAGGGTTCAGCTGGAGCCTGTTCTGTGCATCTCTTGTATTTGACATGATAATGTGTCCACATAAGGAGGATATCAAGTGAACCTCCCCTGAAGCAGAGTGACTCTGCCAATGAGCAGAAAGCAGAGACCAGGATTGCTCTCCCTCCCTCCCAGAGGAACCAACAGCATCTCTGAGCCATGGTAATGCAGAGGATTTTTGTTTTGAACTGCTCCCTCCACCTCAGATACAATGGTACTGAAGCAAAGCCAAAAGATGACATCCAAATGAAATCAGACTGGCTGATAAAGATCAGCTCAGCTGATCTTGAGTTCAATTAATCTATTCTGGAGTACAATTTCCTTGTCAGGGGGATATCCTTTCTGATCTGTTTTAAATTGGGGAAAAACTGGAAGTTAGCAAAAGAAGATAATACAACAGTATTATCACAACAGTATTATGCTCTGCAGCATATACCTTTGTGTTTCAGAGACATTAACGTAGAGAAGAACAGATTTTTCTGTCCTTCCACATCATTCCTTCAAAACCAGAAGTTTTATTACTGTTTCTTCCATTCCCAAGAAGGCAGCACAGGCTAATGTACATTCTTTGTGAGGGGATATGATCATAAATATTTAATAGATAAAGCACAGAGTGAGTTACCAAAGATCCCTATGCCCACACTTTCTACTTTTTTTTTCAACTAACAGCTACACGGTTTGTATTACGTGGCCCAAAAGTCAGTGCTACCATCCTTCTTATCACCTCATTGCACTTGAGGTGACAGTATAGAGGCTGGATGGTCTTGATCCATGTCAGTCCAAATGATGAGATTTGCTTTAGTTTCTTCCTTGAGACGCTGAGGAGTTGCAGTGTCCTTGCCAAAGCACGATGGACCTGGGTTCTTCCCACTTAGACACTGACGAGTAACCATGTTCACATGACCAGTCCTATCAAACTCAGCAGGACTATCCCCATGAGCAATTATCCACCAGCACCATTGTTGAGACATAACTGACTACTCTTTTTTCAAACCTCTCCCACTTTCTGAATGTAAAAAAAGTAAAATTATTTAGTATATTACAAATCTTCACTGTACAGAGAAGTTGTTAGTGCTTTCAGAAAATTTGTTTCTTATAATTTTGTAAACATGATGAAAATAATTTAACACAAAGCATTAATATCTCCTATGTAATTCCAGTCTTAAAGCAATATTCATTTTATTGTATAGGTTAAATGTGCAAGAAATTGGTTGCTTTGCATATAGTACTTGACATCACTTAGGTTTCCCATAGGGAATTTTACTGCACGCATTAGCAATTGTGTGTTTAAGACTCTGAAAGCAAATGATTTCTGTAATCTTTAGTGGAGTTTCATATGTTTTTGAGCTGCATGAGTGGTTTGTTTTATTCCAGTTCAAGTACTCTGGATTTTCACCACCAGCAACCCTTGCTCTGGCTTCTGCCTCAATGAGCCAGTAGGAAGCAACATGGATGATGATGAAACAAAGGATCTCTCTGGATTTATAGTGACCAGATCCTCGCATATCCTTTTTTGTTGTTGTTGTTCAAATAGGCTTGACTGTCTCTTGATGGGTTGAATCTGCAAATAAGTGCAGAATAGAATAAAAAACAGGTTGTCAAATGGCACCAGGCCTGGGGCATCACCTCTTGCACTGACTGAGAATGGGTGGCATTAGATGCTTTAGGCAGAGCTGCTGCCCACTGTGCTCTTCCCTGCAGAGCCTGGCCTCCCTTCAGCCACACCACAGTTCTGCAGTGCTATGGGACAGCAGGCTGCATGTGGAGAGAGCAAACAGCTTGTGCACAGGCCTGTCCCATGGAAAAGAGGGATGCAGTTCCTGGACATGCTCATTTCTTCTTAGAAGAACGAAACAAAATCTGTCCAAAGGTAAAGGATCCTCATTTGTGAGTTCTGTCCCCTGTTTCCCACTTGCTGTCTAGGCCCATCACAGCCTGAATCTCTAACATCGTGAAGGTTAATGGAGGTTGTGTAATGTAATGTATCCCCAGTGTCTCCTAAAATTATAAAATACTAGGAAGAATTGCAAGTCTAATCCCTTGTTACTATATCCTCTGCTGCTGAAGGATGATATGAAGGAGCCATTTTAGTTTTTCTGAAGTATTACTCCTTTCTTTGGCTGTCCATAAATTGCATCACTTCTGTTCCCTGACATGTCTTGCGTGTAGTGGAATTACTTTCAACTGCCTTAGATAAGTTTTTCTAAATCTGATTATTGCAGAACAAAGACCATCAGAAAAAGCAGCTAAGGGTCACCTTCTAACCCCCAATCTGTCTCTGACATTGGAAAGATGCTTTACCCTTGTCACAGTCAGTCATTGCTCTTACTTTCACTTAGCATAAAAGGCAATTCTTAAAAGCATTCATTTTGATTCCTCAAAATTAAAATGTGGAACCTGCCATGTTTCTTACAGCAGAGATAACATTAAAGTATAAAAATTGCCCCGTGATCTTTGAATCATTTTCTCTTGAATCATTTTACCTTGGTTGCTGTTTCTCCTAAAAGGTTCACGATGCTTGGAAAAGGAAACAGAAAGAGCTAAATGTATGCCAAGAAAGCTTCATAATTACTTATTTCAGCCAATAAAATAATTGATCCAATTTGGCAAGAGTTTCACACTCTAAATTTTCACCCAAAGTGGGTGATTAAGTGCTGTGCTTTTCCCTAGACACACTGACTTCCAGCTATAGGCAGGAAAATGGGCTGCCTTAGCTAGTCAGTACCTATAGGATATATCTCTTGCTGCTCAAAAGTGCTGTATATTTTTGCACTGATGACTGCCATGAGAACTAGAAGTCAAGGACACTGGAGAAATAATCTCAGCTGTGCCACTAGCTGAGAGCTGCTCAGCCCTCCATGGGATTTGCAAAACATGTAAGGGGTTTAGAGACTTTGGTTGCACTGGGAGGTCTGCACAGCTGTCTGTTGGTTGATGCTTTCTCCTGGAGTAGGAGAAAGGGGATCAATGAGCTTGCAAGGATGCTCCGCCCGTGCCTCCTCCATAGCAGGGAGCCCGCTCCTTCCTAGGACCTGCTGCACTTGGGACTGGGAGTGTGAGCAGCCCTTGGTCAGTCACACCCAGCCAAGAGGGACAGTGGGAGAAAGTTGAAGGTTTCCAGAAACAATCTCTTGTAAAATGAGAAACAGGCTTCTCCCATGCAATACCAACCAAGCCTGCAGAACTGGGGCTAGGGTTTTGCTGGAACAGGGCCTAAACTCTCTATCTGGAGATGGACAGGGCCAGTCAGAGGTGCTGGAGCTGCCATGCTGATTTGCTGCAGACCAAGCAGAGCTCTGGCAATGCTGCACAAGACTTTCCAACACCTTCTGCTCTGAAACACCACACCTCTGCTGTGACTAACTGTGCAAAAATTAAACTAAAAAAGGCACATGTATTCTGCAGCAGCTTGATTTAGCATGGAACAGCTCTGCAGAGTATTAAGGTAATTTAAATCTGGCTTTACAATATTTTCAAAATACCTCTGTGCATAGTTTCAAGGGACTTACAAATGTCAGTGTTATGACACAAAACCTCAAATGAGGATTGTTGGGCTGGTGGAAATACAGTTTCTTAATCTCCCATTAACAAAATGCTACTTCTGGTGAAGTAACAAAGAGTGAGTGGCTGCTATGGGTGTTAGGCTCCATTATCTCTGCTTGTACTATTTCAAAGGGACCAGTAATATTCCTTTTCCTTTAGGTTCACCAGTTCTTGTGCTGCAAAATTACTTAACCAGCTCTGGTAAATTATTTCTTCTCAGTAATGAAGCTAGAGACAGGGAAAGAGAAAAGATGAGAAAAACAGAAAGAAAAGCGGTGATACTGCATGCTGCAATTAGAGAGAGAAGAGACTCAGATCCCTGCTGAGGGCACTGGAATTGTATACAGCTGCTGCCACCAGCAAACCACTGGGACATCATCAAGGAGTCCTGTGTGTAAAGCAGTTTGGAAGTCTATCTTGTTTCTTCTTCTGCCTCCAAATAATAACAGGCCAGAAGCTAGTAAAAATCTAGCACAGATGTCCTTGGCAATCTAATGACAAAGGTATACCTTACAGGCCCAACAATCCCAAGGGATTTTATTTTTGGTGATGTATCGTAGCTAATATAGACAAGGAGTAATACCACTTGGGTTCAGAGTGCTCAATTTTGGAAATATTCCTTCCTTCCTTCCTTCCTTCCTTCCTTCCTTCCCTAGCAGTCAATATTTGAAGTGCACATCCAGTTCAGAGATAAAGCAATGCCACCCTGTTCCACAGCCAGTTAATCCTCTGCCTTTGCTCTTATCTGCTTCTGGGAAAGGAGGGACATAAATCTTCCTCTCCAACCAAACATACCGAACAATAAGTATCAGGGCTTGGAAGCTGGATGGCGGTTCCTCAAACCAAGGTGAAATATTGTCTTCCCATTATGGCTGCAGCAGTTCAATCTGGGTTTGAAGGTAATGAAAATGCTTCATACATTTAATCTGGTACTGATTGATGGCTGTAATATACTGTCAACAATTTCTACAAGGGAATAAGGGTTGACTGAAATAAATCAGACTCCAGAAGACACTTCTTAGAAGAAGTAAAAATTGTGTCAATATACTAGATGTTTGATTCTGGTGTTGTGCCAGAATTGTCCATCATTCATTTTCAGTACTGCTAAATATTTTTTTTCTCAAATCCAGTACCATGCATTTGCAAGAGGTAGTAACATCTCACTTTTCCTCCTAAGGTGTAATTGTACTTACTTAAAAGCCCTGAAGATGGCCTTGTTTCCCGTGCTCACTAGAAAACACAAGAGATGAAACACAAACTCTTTTCTTTTAGGAGTAAATTTTTAGTGTGTTTCAGTTGCATTCAAGTAATGTGAGTTCAGTTCTTAGGTCTACCATATCTTTTAGGGGTAAGTCTTTTTCCATTTATACCTTCTGTTGTCTACCAACCGAGTTTGTGCAACTAAGTCACCCTTTTGTTTCATCACTTGTCTACATGATGAACTTTTTACATGAAGCTGCACATGTGGACACACCTAACACACTACAGTTGAGTTATTTTGCTCTTTAGGATTACTACAATATAGATTGCTATAAATAGCAATATCCTGAGGGTTTGGAATGCAAATTTAGTGAGAAATGAAGCAAACAGTAATACCAATCTAGCTCTGCATTTGTGCTGTGGAACAAATAATTTTATAAAAAGTTTACATTTTCAAGATACTTTATGAAATTACTGAAAATAAATTTATTAAAAGAATTAAAAGTGCCTAATCATAGAATCATAGAGTAGTTTGAGTTAGAAGAAACCTGTAAAGGTCATCTAGTTCAAGCCTTCTGCCATGAGAAATAACCACCCATTTTTGAGTTCAATAAAGAGTAGGTAACTACTTCAAAATAGAGTTCTTTTTCAATAGTGCTTTTAAGGAGAGAAACTTTTGTAAATAAGCATAAGTAGTTTTATTTCATAAATAAGTTCTTTCAGTTCTATGAGCTTATAATAATTTTCTAAATGTATCAATTGAGATATTAACTGTGAAACTTAAGCTTTACTTTGTAACTTTTGGATGTGTTCATCTTGTATTTAAGCTAAGGCAGCTGAAGTTTGGAGCAGGAAAAAGTCCTCTCCCCGAGCTTGGTGAATCAAACTAGATGAGAATCTTAGTGGAAGAACTAAGCAGCCAATTTAGTCCTAACTTCATTCAAAAACCTTAAACAAACACAAATTCCTGCATTTCAGAATATCTCAACTGTCAATGAGCTATGATACAGTGGTATCGTGAAAACGTACATTCTTGCATTACTCACAGAATTCTTTTGATTTCATTATTATTCTGCAGCAAAGGAGAAGAGCTAACAGGAAAATAACATCTACTTGTCAATAGCTCATTCAGCTGATTTCTTCGATGTAAAAATGTAAGGAATGTTAAATACAGGGGTGTGAATCTTGTATCCAATTATTTATGAGATAAAGTAGTCCCTAGGAAACATAGAAACAGCTCTTAATGTCAGCAATTTCACTTGCCATGACTATTTCTATCTGAAAATGCTCCCTAAGGTTTTCTCCAGGGTTACCTCTGGGGATGGGTGTAATTGAAGTGCCATCAGAACTGCCTTATCCTAGGGAGAATCACAAAATCATAGATTACGCTGAGTTAGAAGGAACCCATCAGGCTCATCAAGACCAACTCCTGGCCCTGCACAGGACACCCCAAGAGTCACACCATGGGTGTGACAATGTTGTCCAAACACTTCTTGAGCTGTCAGATTTGGTGCTGTGACACTTCCCTGAGGAGCCTGTTCCAGTGCTCAACCACCCTCTGGGTGAAAAAACCTTTTCCTACCCCATTTGCAGCTGGGCTCTGTGATGAATCCAGCTTTGGGAATGTATCCAGCACTGACTTGGTTCTGGGCTCCTAGTCAACTCCTCACTTGCCTGCTCCCCATGCGAGTCCCCGCCTGATCCCATTAGAGGTGAGAACAATTTCCCCTACAATTTTGAGGGATCTAAGATGTCAGAAATCATTGTCCCAAACTGAAGAGATATAAGAAATATTATCAGCTTCAAAAATCCATTAATATTGTCTTGACTGAGTAATTTTCACATATTGTAGTATTAGACATAATTGTCCAACTTTGTTAGGTAGATCAGATAATTGTAAAGAGGCTATAGGAGATTTCTCTTGCAAAAGTATGTGAACAAGAAAATGTCATCGAGAACAATTAATTGGAAGCTATCACTGTTACAGACTTCATATCTGAAGTAATGAAAAAGCTTTCCTAATGCAGGATGAGATTAATTAATTCATCTCAATATTATTCTGACCATATCAAGTATCTTTCAAATGCAAATGAAATCCAGATCTGACATATTCAGAATATTAAATAAACTGCAAAGAAAATCAATGTGCTACTTAAATGCTCAACATGACAAATGTCCTTTGAGCCATGTATCTTGCAGCATTCATTTAGCTGGTTTTGAAAATTTCCCCAAGATCTGAGCTTCTTTCTCTTGTTTCCAGGGAAGTTCTCAACAAGGAAGAACTCCTTGTAATCCTCTTGTTCTGACAGCACACTATCTGTAGCTACTGTAAGTTTTACAACCTCATTCCGAATGTGGATTGCAGGGAAAATGGACATGTAAAAATGGTACCAAAGTGCTTATGTGAACACCTTAATTAATGGGATTCTCCTCTTGAAGATGATTTGCTGTTCTCTCCAAATCTATTCAGATATTTCTCAGCAAAAATCCATCAACACAAACGTCTATGCCCGTGACTTTGCAGATCATTACCACTCTAAATGTCACCTGTGTGTCTTTAGCTTTGTGCAGTGGTTGGATGGCTTTGGGGTGGGACTGGTGTTCTGTGGAAAGCAGCAAGCCCTGGGTCAGTGCTGTGACCCAAGACAGAGCTGTGTCCTTGCAGATCAGCACACTGCGTTAGCTGCACAGGCCAGCTACAGGAGCTCTGATGCTGCAGCAACAGAACAGAATGTTTGGGATACTGGCTGGGGTTTCTGCTGGGTTTTGTTTGTTGTTTGTTTAAATGATTTTTAGAAATAATACAACTTTGCATTATCTTAGGAAGACTTGCATTTTCCCCATTTTTCCCCAGACATCTCCCTGTGGCCAAAAAAAACCTGTCTGGTTTGTAAGAATAAATACAAGATAGAATCAGGTTTGCACTATGTCCTGACTAATCTAATTCCCAGTGGTTCTGCAAATTGGTAGAAGCATAAGGCCATGGTAAAGAATGATCTTCAACTGAACAAAAGAGTAAATAGAAAAAACTGTTTTGCAACAAAAAAGTGGGTTTTGACTGTGAGTGGATTATATGCAAATTAATTTGCATCCATACGAGACACCAATGAAAGACAATTCTGTTAGTAGATGAGGCCCCCAAATATCAATATTTGTTTGGCTGCCAGAGAATAGCAAATAATAGCAGCCAAAGGGGATGCATTTCTTGAATTACAGCACTTTTCATTAGCTAATCCCCAGGGGCATTCCTCTGGATGTGGAGAAATGCTAACTGTGATCACATGAGAGCAGGGAATCAGAGAGAATAAGCCTTTATGAACCCAAAAGAATGTCAACACTGGATAGTCAAACAGATGCCATGCCTCTGTTCCTTTTCAGATCCAGAAGGCTGTTTCCAAATCAGAGAGGAAATAATGTATGGTGGTACTAAAACCTTTCCCTTGAACCATAATTAATTCATCTCTGCAATGTATTATTTATAGAAATTCAACACCATTTTGGTCATCTACTGTCTGCTACTGCCTTGTTCATTTTCCTCTCAGTGGAGCTGTATGTGATTCATTGCAGGCTCTCTATTATGTGCTGGGGAGGAAAATGGGGATTCCTGTGAAAGTGTCTATAGATGGCACAAGCTCTGTGGTCTTTGCACTGTGTGCTATGGGCAAAGCTATGGGCAAACATTTCAAAGTGAAATGGAACAGGATGCTGAACATGTTGAACCTGACATAATGCTAAAATGTTAGGAGGCTGTAATTGTTGATAATCTAGTTGTTGGCAATATTCCCTCATCCCCAAGTATTATTTATCAGATGTGAGGCTTGAGGAGAAATCTAGAAGAGGAAACTACAGTCTTTCCAGGTACTAGAGAGGGTCTTTGAGTCACAGAGAAGGGCTGATATGAGACAATGATCTGGGCAGAGAAGCAAACAGACAAAAATTGTCATTGCTCAGGGTGAAGGAGAAGAAATGCATATAGCAAAGAATATTGAGGTGGACTTGAAGACACCACTTTGAGGAGTCCAGAGTAGGGCAATGAAGCTAGTGAAGGGTCTGGAGCACGTCTGATGTGGAATGGCTGAGGGAGCTGGGGATTTTTAGTTGGGAGAAAGGGAGGCTTAAGGGACACCTTATCACTCTCCACGACTCCCTGAAATGAGGCTGGAGCCAAGTGGGGGTTCAGTCCCATCTTCCAGGTAACTGTCAACAGGATGAGAGAACATAGTTTTAAGCTGCACTAGGAGAGGTTTAGGTTGAACATTGGCAGGAATTTATTCACAGAGGGGGTGATTGAAATGGGCACTCCGCCCAGGGTGAAGGTAGAGTCACTGTCCCTAGAGGTGTTTAAGGAAAGCCTGGATGTGGCATTCAGTGCCAGAGTGGGGTTGAGAAGGGGATATTCAGTCAGATTGGACTCGGTGTTCTCAGAAATCTTTTCCAACCTCATTGATTCTGTAATTCTATGAAAGGGAACAGCCCTTGTTTCATCAAATCAATTTATATGTCAGAAGGCTACCTGACTCAGACAGAGCATCCCTTTCTTTACATTTCCCACATTCCTCTGCTTTGGGCTGTAACACAAATTTGAACATTAGTGATTCAGTGCTTGTTCAAATACAAGCTGCATCTTTTCTTCTGGTGTAAGTAGTCATATACATGCATATTTAAATGAATTAATGGTTTGCAATACAGAATAAGAAAATGTGGTTATTTCCCATTCACCTACTGGGTTATTTCACTGGCTCATTTATAGAGAATATCTCTAATATGCCTTGGGACCAATCCTACTTTGTTTAATATAATGCTCTTCTGTTCAATGCATTCATGTTTCCAAGAGTCAACTTGCACTTCAACATAGCCATTTTGTGCCTGTACTTTTCTGCTTGTGGCATTAAACAATCATTACAATGTCTCAAAGGATAACTATTAGACTGTAAATTGAAAATTCAGAGCATACGCTATTATAGAAAAGGAAATAAATTTCTGAAAAACAAGATATGCACCTTACTGCTTTTTCAAATGCAGTTATCCTTAACCAAAGTAGGAACTAATTGCAGTGAATGATAGCAGTTTAGAGCATAATAACAGCTATTCTCAGCCAAATGTAAATGAAATTTTGGGTACTTGAATCACCTTCCTGGTCAAGAAACATAGAACATGCTTATTTAAATATAAATTACTCCTCCTTTGCATTCTACTGATGCAAAGCCATGGCTGAAAGCACTTGGACACCTGTCATCTGAATCTTCTGGACACCTTTTCTTTCTTAGGTAAGAAGGATATACAGGATAATGAGTAGCCTAAACAGCTGCAAATTTTGTATTATGAAGTTGTAAGAAGATGTAATTTTAAAATGTGAGTGCTCCATTTCACACTGCTGATAGAGCTTTGTTGTCCTGGTTATCCCTTATTCCAAATGCTTGGTTTCACCAAAAATGAGAGAGGGAGAATTTGTTGCTGTTTAATTTCTAAGCACACCCTCAGTTCTCAGAAATGTCCATTACACAACATAGGAAAGGAATGATAAGAAAGTCCCTGCTGCATTCAAGGCACCAAGAACTTCAGGATGAGCTAACATTTCCTGGCCTCATCAAACCACAGGAATGTTATTAAACAAAGAGGCAGGGAACAAAGTTTTTGTCACCTTACTTCAGATGTATGTGCTGAAAGTAGTATTTCACACACACCTAATGACTTGCAACCACATTTTCAAAGCAATCACATCCTTATTTTAATAAAATGTGTGGCAATTCTTTCTGTTATTGTATGCACAGTAGTTTTCTTCCTCCACAAGAATAATGACTATGTTAGGCATTTTCAGCACAGGTACTTCACAAGTTGGAATGAATTGAATGATAAATCTATAAAATAAAAATCACCTACTCAGTGTAGCACATACTGTTCTTTCTACTGATTAGCTTTTTTTTTCTTTTTCTTTTTCTTTTTCTTTTTCTTTTTCTTTTTCTTTTTCTTTTTNAACAAAACCAATTTCCCACATCTTCTGAATGAAATCCAGATTGATTGGCTAGAGAATGTGCAAAGGAGATCTATTAGAATTGTTTGCCTCTTCATTAATGAAGAAAGCAACCTCTCAAATGACTTTTGCTGCATGAATGCATGTGGATGTGTGCCTTAACACACAAACCAGAGGATTTGCTTGAGGGACCCAGCTAGGAGATAACAGCTTCTTAACATGTTGTAATTCGACTGCTTCCACTCATCTACACATAATCTTCATGAAGCAAACCATTGCTGGGCATCTACACTGTATTTCTGAACAACAACCAAAAGAACAAACAAATAAAAAAACAGCAAGGAAAAAATTCCAAATAATGTGTAAAACAACCATGGTTTGCTTCTGCACAGGCAGATAGCATCAGATCTTGTTGGGAAACATGTTTGAACAGTATACAAGAGTCAATCCACCTTGTTTTAAAGACATTTGAAATGATTCATTTTGCTGGGAAGATTTTATTGACATATTACATTGTGACATTTTAGTTCATTGAATGTCTCTTTTTTCAGCTGCCAGTGATTTCAGAACAGCATAGTAAAAACAACACTGAGTAAGACTACATTAAGTCTATTCATTCTAAATCACTATTTTTATTTGTTTTGTAAGTTTCCTGAGAGATCAAATAGTCTGATGGGATGAAACTTGTCGTGTTTCATTGGGTTTTTTTTTAAACAATCAGCTAAAAACTTTTCTGCTTTCTTGCATGACTAAATAGGTGGGGGTTTTTAAAATCCATTAATTCCACTGATTTTTAATAACTTACATTGTAAAACCAAATAAAACCCAACAACCTCACAGGACTTAAAGCTGGAATTTGTTTTGTCAGTGCATTGTAAGGAAGATGGAGATATCATGCAAAAAGATTGTGTGACTGAGATGCTCCCAGCCCATAGTCCAACAGTCAGCACCAATAAGTAGAGCTGAAATCTCTACAAGGAACCACAGGTTTTCTGTGACAAGGAGGTGAGACTGAATGAGTCCCCCCACTTTCAACAAGTGTTTAACACATGACTTTCTCATTCACCTTCTCATCTTCCAGTTCCTACCTTTTGCCATCATGTCTAGCTGTATCCAGGCTGAACAAAAGCCTTGCTCATCTCTCTCATTTGCACATTAATTTCTAATTATATTCTGCTTGTTTCTGAAAATGTCCAAATGTATAAAATCATTTTGATCTGTATGTCCACCAGGAAGGCATATTTTCTTCATTTGTTTATAGTGTGCTAAGAGTTATTCCTGGCATGGTCTGCTGCAAAAAGAGAGGTACGCTGTGATCATCCTTTCACAGCACAACAGAAACCCCTGTACAAAAGGGCAAACACTGCTGTAGCAGATATCAGCTTGTATTCTCAAGCTGAATCATCTGCCAAAATCCATGGAAGTCCCAAGGACGAGATCCCACTTCATCCCAAATAATGAGATGGGAAGTGATGAGAAATGAACTTTCTCTGTAGGACTAGGTCTCTGGGGAATTATATAAATCACTGTAGGAATCAGTTTACCTGGGACAGTCCTGGCTGAACTGCATGCAGAATCCACCTTAAAGCCAAACCAGAGCTAAATGAGCTCTGGTTTAGGTATGAAATACCTAAAAGGCTCTGAGTTTTCATACATAAAAATTGATTAATTAAACTTGTTAGTTTTAGTGGCAATAAGGAGTAACTCTACTTGCATTTTCAAGTTTGCCTCATCCTCTTTGTCCTCTTGCTTTTCCCCTGAAGCTTGAGCAGGTTTCATTTGTATTCCTGAACAGATCTTTGACATTATTCATCACTCTCCAGTGATCACAGATCAATACATGTTCCCTGGTCCAAGTCCCCACATTTGCATGTCCATGTCATTATAACAGTTCCATTTCTGTGCATTTTTTTGTGCCAGCTCTTGCTCAAAAAACAATTGAAACATCTTCATCTTGGCCAGCCAAATTCTGCACCTGCACATGGGTGTTAGGTAACATCAATGTCAATTTCCATCCCTCATTAATGATACTGAATGAAATGGGAATATTGCAACAGCATCACATTCAGTATTTTCCTAAGAGATTCTTTTGTTATAAGAAAGCTATTTCCCTTCTTTTTATTTTTCAGTAACATCTGCCAACCATCCATTTACAATTATTGTTTTAAGTGTCTTCTATCCCATCTTACTTGGTAACAATCCTGTTTCTTGGCTGGGTGATCCCCAAAGCATGATATCACTCCCCAGATGTGGGCAATCATGACAACAGTTTTCACCTGGTATGACATCTACCCTTCTTTCTGTGAGCCAACCTTTTCCCCACTGGACACATGTATTTGCTGCAACTAACAGAAGCCAACTTTCATAAGTCACAGTGGTGTCTAGCTCCCCCTTCAGAACATGAGCTTTTTTGCTGTATTATTCTAGAAGCTAACCTTACATTTTGCCTGCTCACATTTTCAATCCAACGTCAGTCCCAATGATTTCAAGAGCAGTGAGTCATATTCCATACCAAATCATATTAAATTATCATATCGTGACTCAGAGATGAAAGAGACTCATTTGCATTTTAGTGGGGTACTGATTTTTCAGACAGCAATTGAGTTGAAAAAGACCTCTTACTAACTTTCCTTCAACTTTGGTTAAATAGCATGTGTAAAAAATTTAGGCACTAGAATGGATTGGGTATTAATAGATATTAATATTACAAAAACATACTCCCTTGAGGTAACCCATGTCATTGTCCTACAACAATTGTGTTTACAGTGGCTAAGAACAAAAACCTGCCACACTACATGACATTGTTTTACCATGCTGCATTTTTGACGTGGCACCTGCAATGACAGTAGTACAAGCATCCGTACTACTGGGGTAATCACAAATATTGCCCCAACCACCACAGCCATTTGTTGGGAAAGATGGGACCGGAAAAGCTTACAAATATGATTTCCTACAGCCATTCATATCCATCTTTCATATATTAAATATCATTAATCTCCTGAACAATATATGCTTTTCCTGGATAGAGCAGAGCTTTGGGGAATAAAGAGCTAATCAACCAGTTTTACTGCTTATCACCAGCAACTTGGCTGAGCTGTTTGCAGAACTTACAAACATGGCATAGCAAAGGCAAAGGCCTGAAAATTTTCATCTCAAGCATCTGTTCCTGGCTTCTGTGCTTTGTAAGGTGAGCCTATTGCCATATTCCAAAACCTGTGTGTTACATTTAATCAGGAAGCTGACTCAGAGTCCTTTCTGCTTGGGGCAGTAGTCAAGGCTCTTTTTTCAAGAGAAAAAACAACCTGCAAATTTCAAGACAAAAATGACATATTAAGGCATCCTAAATATCATTAATCATTCAGAAGGTAGGAAAAGCCAGACATTGAAAATGTGACTGTAGATTTTCTCCTCTCCCTGTGCATGTTCTATGTCATTAACTGTGTGAGCACATACTTTTCTTAATACAGCACAGTAATTTAATTGAGCTCCCCAGATTACTGGGTGTGTGTGGATATGGTACCAATTACTATTTACTGCATGCTCCATCTCTCCTGGAAGTATGTGTATTACTCCGGAAATCTGGTAATTTTCTGCAGACCTTCCTGAGCAGGTCTTGTGTGTGCATTTTGGTTGTGTTTAACAGGAGTCCCTACACTTGAAGAAACCTGGCAGCAGAAAGAGAAGCAGGGGCAAGTGATGGGGAAGAGAAGGAAATAATCTCCGTCCTCTCTTTGGCCATATGTTGTGGGGCATGGCTGAAGCAGCCCCTAATGGACACACTTCACCTCTGTGTTGCATCCAGAGCTCTTTGTCCATCCCATAGTGTTGCAGGACTATCACAAGAGCAGGGTGACAGGAAACTCATGGAAGACATATGTACTGACAGACTCAAAGTATCTGTACTTCATGTCTATCACTACATGACAGCAGGCAGGAAAATGTATTATTTGTACAGCTCACAAATGACACACTGGATGACTAGAGAATGGCCAGTCTGAAAACCTGCATTGGACAGCACCTTACCTCTGTGTGATCCTGGTGTACAGAGAAAGAGACACAGTTTAATTTTAAACCCCCAAACTAGAGAGCATTGTTCAGCCACACTTTGCTGACAGCACTGTGTAAAACTGCTCTGGGCATCCTGCCTGTCCAAAGGTGCCAAGGGTCAGGATGAGAGATCCATGAGGGAGAAGAGGCTGCAAGGGAATTTTGTCATCAATAGGTATTAACTCTTTGCTGCTCTTATGGTTGCATTGAGTCTTTGCCAATGTGTTTGATTCCATTTGAATGTTGTTTCAAGCAATTGAGACTAAATTGTGGAAAGAATGCTCTTATGATCTCTGAGCTGGGGAAAGAACCTGTTCATCTTCTTATCAACAATATCTTGGCCTGTTAGTATGTTATTTCCTACCAGAAAATAAGTGGCCAATCTCTAAACCACATGGAGCAAATTCAGGTTTTTAGAGGTGTAGCTCAGCAAGGGACGTAAGAGTATTATGAAACAACCCCAGGCAAGCAAAGAGAAATCCAACATAATAAACCAAGCCAACGGCTTTCCTATCGGCCCCTGCAGGTGTGGCCATGGTTTTTCACTGGCTGCATCTCTAATTCCTCTCCTGCCATGTCCTTTCCCATCTCCATTGCTTCTTCCTGAGCTCAGAAGAGATCCTTATTGGGCGAGTCTCTTGAGTTTGCACCCTTACGTCTTTCTGGTTTAGACAGGCTCCCCATGTGTGGTGCATTGAATTCTCTTCAGCATCAATAATTAATGAAAACATTATTTCTACTTTAGATTCTTACTGCGTCACTACTGGATTCAGATGGGAATAATGAAAGAACTGGAATAGATGTTGATTTGCTAGCAATGATGAAAACTGTGGAAACATTAGAAGCAATTGAGAAAGCAGTGTAATTATATGAAAGTACATGCACATGAACCTTTTGGTGTTTTTCATAATAATGGTTAACAATTAATGGCATATCAATATTTTCAATAGTAATTGTATCTTTGTAATTGTAAGCAACTACCAGGATCTTCTGTGATGGAAACAGCAGGGAAAAAAAATGGATAACTTTTTTTTTAAAGGATTTCTGTTCTTAGGAGTGTTGTATTAAGTATACTGTGCTCAATACAAATAGTGTTGACCATGAAAACAGCAATAAAGCCACAGCATATGTAATTGCTAATAGATGGTTGTAATTTTATTGTGTTGGCTATTCTCACTTGTATTCAGAAGCTTCTAACACTTTATCCTGCTCTCCTCAGGGTCCCTCTTTGCAAGATTACAAAATAAAAATGACTGCATTGTTACTTTGTTACCTTTTCTCAAAACATCGTAATTACATTGTAATTCATAAATGTTTTATTATAAACACTGCACTCTACCTGTTATTCTGACCCTCTTGAGTAGGTTTCATGCACCTTCTCTTTGGCAGCCTTTGATTGCACGCTTTGAAAGGCTGATTTTATTAGTTGTGTTTCTTTGAAAACTGTCAAAGAATGCAGCAATTGGCTAAATAGAGAAATTTTCCATAAGACTCAGAAAACTAGATAGCCACATCCTTTTTGTAGAATGTATGTCTCTACTTCAGCAGACAGGATACAGGAGCTACTTCAGACAAAAAGATCAGGGCCGTCCATGCTTGATTTGATTGAAACCTCTCTTACTCCTCCACCTGACATTTACTACATTGCAAAAGAGACTCATTTCAATAGATCTCCTTTCTGGTTTATACTTACTGACATATTGTCTCCGCGAATCTCCCTTCAAAGAAATCCTGGAATAATTTTCTGGGAAATTTCCTTTCCTCTTTATAGAAGTTCTTTTACTGTTTTCATCACTGCAATATTTTGGGGTACTTTCAAGAAACCTGGATAACTTCTGTAATGTCCTTGCTTTCCCCTCCCCTCCTCAGGGAGAGAAGTGTGCACACTGGAGCCCTTTGGAATGTTTCTGAATTATAATGTGGCAAACATAAACGTGAATATTTGGGTGTCTATAAATTTCTTTTGAACTCCAAGGTCAAAAAAATGCACATCGCACAAAGGAAGTGGGAAGTTGAGAGGATTAAAGGAAGGTGAGGCTGGGAAAGGATGGATTCCAAGGAAGAGTATCAAATTTTAGCTCAAATATTAAAAAGAAACTTTTAAATGTTCAAGCTCCTGAATTATATGGGTGTTCTCAAGACACATTCTCTGGCATCAATTAACAATACTTTCAGTAATGAATTGTAATTTACTTTCTACAGTCATTGACCATGAAGGTTTGCAGCTGATAATGAGGTAATAAAATATACAATGTATATTTTAAATGTGCATCTATTCACAAATGTAATTTGTGGCTTAGAGAGCCAAAAATCTACGCATGATACATTTTAATGAAATTGCCTAAAGAAATAGTACCTCAGAAACATCATTTATGTTTTGTGTGGAACATTACTCTAGGAGGGTAGGAAACACTAATATTTAGAAACTTGTAAATGTTGGATTGATTGGAAGAATGACATCCTGTTGACAGACCATCAGCAGTGATGCAGCCAGCTGCCAGCGGAGTTAGGGACAGAGGAAGCACAGGAACTGTTGCCTTGTCATTCTCTTTGTTGTAATCTTATTCCCACTTCTGACTTTGAGGCCATGTTTTTCTGAATCACAGTCTGATATGGAGTGATTTTGCAGTTTTTCTAATGAGAAATGCTCAAGTACAGGTCATTTAGGAAAAGGAGTACTCAGGCTTTACATTGCTTTTCTTTTCTGTTATTAATCAGTCTGATAGCAAACGATCAGACTCTCCTCTCTGAGGGGCAATCAGAGGGACACAGAGAGCAAGGCTTCATGGGATGACAGGAACAACCCTGGCCCCTGCTGCTCAGCTTCCAGCTATGAGAGCTGCTATCCCAGACAGCACTCTCTCCCTGAAGTGGGAAAAGGAGGCGAACTCTGGAGAGCCACAAAATCAGAAACAGTACAGCACTAGGGCATCAATCGGCAAAGCTATTTATCCATCCTATAGCACTTTTTGTGCTGCAAGTGGTCCAGCTCAGATAAAAAGGGTTTTAGCAATGATTTGGAGAGGCTTGGGGATTAAGAGGATCTTAATTATGTATGCTGCTTTCTGCATTTCTTCAATTATAATTATTGGAATTCTTCTTGTATTGTGAGTTGTAGAAAAGGAAAAAATACTGCTAGAGACCATTGGTTGCAGAGGTCCTTCTTGCTGATAGGAACTGGCACTCCCAAGGAAGCCTGTCATTTAATTTTTCCCACAAGTCAGTTAAAATCATTCTTTTCACTCACTGTTAATTATCAACCTTCCACTAAGATCAACCACTCTCTTGATCAGAATCTGCTGCTAATTTCCAGCATCATTTTACCAATTACCATTATATTATTATAAAGAAAAAGCTTCATAAATTAAATAAATGAATTCTTCATGCATTAAGATATTTTAGCTTCGAAGTCAAACACCTCTGCATCTGGATTAGAAGTCTTAAATTTTTAAGGCTATTTGGTCACCTTGAGAACAAGAGACAGAGTCTTCCTGGGATTTTCAAAAAGAATTGAGTAACTAAACTCTTTTCCAAATCTCTAGTTTTCCACTAGTTTTCCTTCCTTTTTGCTGTTTCTGAAACCTAAGTGGAATTTCAAATTTGGCTGTAACGCAGTGTACCACCCCAGCAAACAAAACAACTTCTCAGCTGATGGGCACAAAGTTTCATCTTCATCCCAAGGTGGCATGAGATGTTGAAGCATTTTAAACCTCTTCAATGTCAAACTAAATGTAGTCCTTTTGAGCCTGCAAAAGGAAGTTTAGAAGCTATGGCACTGACAGAGACATAAGTTGATCAAGTATGCAAAGTAAAAGTTTTAATAAAATGACAGAGTACAAAAGCTTCTCAGCCATTATACATCTCCTGAAGATCTGTGTATTCACTGAACCCTTGCCTAACATCAAAATGGGTTAATATTTTTTTTACACTAATGCTGAGCCAGTAAAATAGAGACATTAATATGTACTTTTGAATTACATTAATATTTGCTATTGCAAATGGTGAAAAATTCTCAAAATAGAATGCAGTTAGGTTTTACAAAACCAAAAAACACTGAGAGGGAAAAAGAAGCAAAATGGCCTCAGATCATTGTCTCATTTTTCATCAGATGTCAGCACAGAAAAAGCAGTTGATCTCTTACCTAAAGTTTAATGAGCACCAGTAGTCTCTCATTTTTCAGTGACCTGTTGTGTTGTACTAATATTACTGACTTTTCTTTCTAAGCAGACATACTTGAGATGTCTGCAATTTAAATACATTTGTGCATGACCTCGGTGGGGATGTGCAGGCAGTGCTCATTTTTGAGCATGGAGCAATTTCCTGAGGTTGAATTCTCTGTGAGTGCCAGTAAGACCCTGTTTCCTGATGTTTAATGTGCAGTAAACAAATGGGTAAATCCTTACATGGCTCACGTGGAGGTAATGTAGCCTGACAGTGTAGCGGCGTGAATTTTAGGTTTTGAACTTGTTTTTTGTATTTGTATTTGTCTGTATTTGGTATGCCCCTTTCACCCCCCTGCTCCCGATGACCCGGTGGATTCCTCCTGATGTAACCCCTCTCCCTTCCATTCTCCATTGGGTCAGTGTTTCCCTGCCCAGCCCCCGAGATGGGAAAAGGGACACACCACACCCACTCGCTCTCTCTCTCCTCGCCCTCACCATGCTCCCCTCATGCTGAGAAGGGGTTCTGGCAGAGCCCCCTTTCACATGGCTGCACTGAATAAACATCCTTATTAACCCAAGAGAGAGCACGTGTCCTTCATCCAAGCCTGACCCACGCAGCAGCCTGCTGAGCTGATGGACCCAGCACGAGAGGTTTCTGTGGTCTGGAGGGATTCACTGCTAGCTGGTAGCAGCCCCCACCACGAGAGGAAACTCTGCATGACAGCATCAGATGGGAATTTGGTTCCTGCTGTACCTTAAGTGAGATGGGAGGAGAAAGGAGGAGCTCTGGCTGTATGGATAAGCCCCCATTCGTTCATCTTCCCTAACACCACTTGACCAAAGGCTCGGAATTCAGTCTGAGCCAGGAATCTGGGTATTGCTGTCATCAACAGAGGAAAACAGGTACTAATTCTATAGTGACAGCACCAGAACTGAACTGCTCTCCCTATGGAGGTATTGCTCTTTTTCACATGTTAGAGAGAAAGACCAGGTGGCTCTATCAGAGTACACAATTCAATTGCAGAAAAATGCAGTTGTGTGAGATGGATCCCATCTTTCTTGGTAGCAACAACTGCTGGGAAGGCACTGGTCTTCGTTTGTCCTATGTATGTAGATCCAGTAGCACAAGGTGGCTCTGGGAAACATGGCAGAGGAGGATGGTGCTCTGCAGCAGCGTCACTATCCCTACCAATATCAACAGAGTAGGTTTCTTTCTTAAAACCAGAACCCAATTCTAGCCACAAACCTGGTAATAGGTTTTCATTAAGAGCTAAATCAGAAACTTACTAAAGAAGTATGAGTGTGTGTGACCTGTGCTCATTTGGGTCAAATGAGGGGGCAAAACACTGCTACCGGTATAGAATTTTTAATTGCAGTCCTTATTGCATGCTAACTGCAAACTGAAACCACTGGGAGTCTTGCAAGGAATTGCAAAATTTCCAAATTAGTCTTTCAGACTTGTGAAATCTGACTTTTTAAGTTAGATTTGAATAAACACCTGGACAATTTTACGGGCCTACAGACCTACAAAATTCAGTGTGTCACTAGGACATGACATCAAGATTATTGATCTTCTCCCACTTTCATTTTCTAAGGTGCAAACACAACAATTTAGTCAATGAAATTTTTTAAGTTCGTTGATTAAGACGACAGTAAATCTTTTTTTCCCTCCCAACTATATTCTACCCTACATTTGTCTTTGTTCACATTCAACCTACCATAAACCACATTTGAAATAAAGTACTACATGGTAGATTTATTAGTTTTATTTGACTTACATTACCAGAGTGGGAAGTCATTGATATTTCATTATTTGGAACCTGGATTTCTTATTTTCTTCTGAACTGCAAATTGTTGTCTTTAGAATATTCTTTTTCAAAAGGAATTTTAGGACATGTGAAGACTACTTAGAAAGGTTTTTTTGTTGTTGTTGTTATATTTGCCTTTCTCCCTCCTTTTCACTTCATAAGGTAGTTTCAATAATGCTTGTTGCATTTGTACATTTGTATAAAATTAATTTTTATCTATTCATTGGCACCATAGATACCAGAAGACCTCTGTGTGATATCAATTTGTATTGCATCAGATGCATCTCGCTGAGATGCTTGAAAACGAAACGGTAAAATAAATGCTACTCATTTTACCTATAGATTCAATGAAGATTAATAAATTTTCAATGTAAGTGCAATGTATTTAAATACATAATTCATGTACCTTAATGTAGAAACTTCTGCCAAGTCCTAATTGATTTTTATAACTTCTTAAGAAGAATTTTTAAATTTCTGTTTTGGCAGGAATTTGTCAATTTCTCATTCAGAAGTCACATCAGTTCAGGTTAGGTCCAAATTAAATGGGCTGAAATTGAAGAAATGAAAATTTAGTGATGACTGAATATCAAGGTAGCAGAAAGGCCTATAGCAAGATTACTTTGAGCAGTCTGGTCTAGTGGAAGATGTCCCTGCATGTGGAAGGTGGGTTGGAAGCAGATGATCCTTAAGGTCCCTCCCAAATCCAAACCATTCTAGGAGTCTGTGACTTTCTCTACCCAATGAACAGTGTAACACTTGAGAGAATATTTTAGAAGACTTGGCTGATTTGAGGGTTACACCATTTCCAGGTCTTGATTGAACCACTCAGCTGGCTTCTGGGGTCTCACTACGCTCACCTAAAGCAAGGAAGTCTGGAAGATATTTAGTAACTTAAAATTGAGCCCATAATGAAAAGTACTTTAGCTTGAATTCTCCAAATTGCTGTGAAGCACTTCCAGAATAAGCAGCAGAATCTGCATCACACCAGAGACTTGTAGTTGGTGGGATGAAGATGTCTGTGTTCCCTGCCTGGGAAGGGTCCCAGTCTGGTTGCTCCTGACATGACTGGATTTCAGGGCTGTTTTTCCCAGAGTGAATGTCTGCTTCTGAGAAATGTCCTGTGGTCAAAACAGCATCACCATGACTTACCACTCCTCCTGCCACACACCCTTTCTTTCATCAGGGGGTGAAAAAATCTACCTCATTCAGCTTTTCATCTTTTATTTTCCCAGAATCATACCTGAAGTCAGCTGCACACTTGACCTGTGTTTATCCAATACAGTATTTACTACTGTCCCTACTCTTCCTTGAGGACCAAGAAGGGACTTCGTCTCGTGATGGGCACTTCATAGTCACTCCTGCTTGCTCTGCAGTTCTTAATATAAATGGCTTCAGGAAAAGTGGATGCCTTCTTGTTTGAGCTCCTCTCATTAAAAAACCTATAAGAAACAGCTGAGCAAATCCCACATTCCAATTTGAAAACTGTGGAGACCAACTCGAGAAAGATAATGAGGACCTCAAAATGTTCAGCTGCAGCTTTTTTTTTTTTGATTAAAGCTGTAGCTGCCTGGCTGACAGAGAGCAGACAGCAATAAGGCAGATGCTGCCCTGCCTCCCATATGTCCACTGTACAAAATTAAATCCCAGCTCCAGTCAGTTAGCACTGAATGGTGAGAAATCCTGTCCATTGCAGTCCCAGCAGACCAACTTGTTTTCCCAGCAGCTCTCTCCTGGGTGAACTGCATCTGTTGGCAGGCAGCCTGCTGCAGCAGCCTCACAATGGCACTGTTTGTACCCAAAAACGAGGTGTGAGAAACAGCCCTGATAGAACAGAGGAGGAGCAGAGTGTCTCTCCTTAAATCCTGTGAAATACTTGGGAATATGTGTTCTGGCTTTGTTCAGGGAGCACAGTTTTTCTTTCTCTGTTTAAACAAAAATCATTTAATGGAACATAAAAAGAGAAGTTTGGGAACCTTAGGATATGTTTGATGGTTGTACACATTCATAATAGAGCAATAGAGTAGTTGCTTAAGGGAGTGTTTTATACCCACCCCCGACATGCTGCAAAACATGGCACAAAAGCCTCCAAAGAGACATCAGCTAATAATAAAATTGCTAACTATAATCACATAGCAAGAGGAATGGAATTATTTTCTTTCACAATACTATTTTTTTTTCAAAGGCTTCTTCCTGCAGGGAGTAGCATTTGCACAGGCATTTGGAAGAAAGTGCCTGTATATTTGCTGCTGCAGTAGGCAGGGACCATGCTGCCTGCAAACACCAGGATCTTCAGAAAAGCTGGAAAATAGAAGCTGGAGAGGTTCAAACAGGTTAAAGTCAAGTCCCTCTGATGACATTTTTACAAGATGACTCCCAAATGGAGTGACTTGAACTTCTGCAACTATTATTAAAATATGGGAATATTTTTTCTCTTTCACTTCAAGTACCCATCACTGGATGTATAAATGCTGTAAATATTGTGTCTGTGAAACACTTTTTGACAGCCTTTTAATTATAATAATTAAAATATGTTTACAAAGTCAGATGAAAAGAAGGCTGAGATAGCTTGGCCTGTGACTTTGCCTGCCTAGAGGTTCCTGGTGACAGAGATGGTAATAGTTTTTGACTGTGAAAAAGTCTTAGCTCTACAGCAGCCCCAACCACATCCTGATGGCATGTTTTGTGTCAGCAGAAAATTCCGACATACTGCATTTTCATACCATGATAGTGTAAATGACCTCAAGCTTTGAAAAAAATACAGTAGCTGGTCTATCTGTTTAAATGATTAAGCAAAGAGCCTGGGACAAATCTCTCCTGTCATTTCTGTGTCTGCTTGCTGTGCCAAGTACACGAAGAAAGCATGAAGACATCAGTATGAGATGCATTTTCAGTCAGGGAGCTTTTAGGGAAATTACAGGGTTCTGCAGAATTTCATTCCCCATTAGGACTGACTAATGTTAAAGTGGAAAAGGAAAGATCTCTTATACCTTTTCCCCTTTGAGAATCTGCATGCTATGTTTAGGCACAATCTTATATCTAATTGAGAATAATTATTCTATGAAATGAAGGCTGCTGTTTCTTTTTTTTTTTTTTTTTTGGTGGGAATTCAGTTTTAATCTACTATTAATACGTACAAAGTAGACCATTGTTGTGACATTTTGTGGATAGTTTAAAACACTGAGAGTATGTCCCTTGCTATGTTCCACAGAACAATAATAAACAAAGGAACAGATTTTACTTGACTAAAATCTCTCAGCTCAAAGTAAGAAGATTTTCTTTGCAAAATATGGCACTGCAGGGGTTAGACTCTGCTTTGGTAGAGCCCACTTCCTTTGCCAGATAATGTTGAACTGAACAGATATTCTGTTCTGCAGTGCAAAATATCTGTGAATTAAAACAGAGTATTTTGACATTTTGTATTTTCTTGTCTATCCAGTTCAAGCAGGTCAGTGTACATTGACCTTTAGAATCCAGAGAAGACAAAAGGATTTTTCCACCAGCCATTGCAAGTTGCCTCAGCAAAGACTGCACCACTTAGACGGGGAAAATCTGCACAGCCAGCTCCTAAAAAAGGGCTTAAAAAGCTAAACTGCTATGTCTGCCCTGTCAACATTCACTGTTTGATGCATTAGGACTTTAATTTTAATAATTTCTCATTTGAGAATAATTTGGTAATTAAAACAAATATAACCAAACAAAACATCAAGGGAGGGAAAGAATGATCTTGTGCTCTATTATTTGCAAGTCATGTGCACTGATCTTACTCATATGACAACAGAAAACATTCTAGCAATAGTGCTCTGTTCTTTTTTTTTTTTAATGTCTGTGTCTTCATATGGTAAATATTCTTCCCCTCTTTCTGGTTCCTCCCCAAAGACAGCTGTAAAAAACTTCACACTGTACTCTGTAATTTAGTGCCTCTAAACTCTTTATTACCTTCTAAACTCTTACAGCCAGTTGTAGTGAGATGTTCCTGTACCAGGAACTCACTACCTCTCTTCTAAGGCTCTCACTCAGCTGGTCCTGTGCTGAGGATTTATAGATTTGCTTTTTCAGTGCAACTTCCAGAGCTGAGTTTGGAGCAACACTGATATGGCCAAGGGATGCTTTGCTCTGCCCTGCCCCAGTCTACCTAACATAGGGAGAAAAAAAATCCAGATGAAAGCCATCATAGCTGAAAGCTCTCTCTCCCTGACTGTTAGCATACAGTTTACATGCACAACTGATGTACTGAGGGGATTAGCAAAGGTCACAAAGACGATATTACCTTGTGCCTCCTACAGTAGGACAGTCTCATCTATTAATACTTCTCATCAGCCAAAAGAATCCTTTGCTTTCGAGTCTGTCCCTGAAGGCAGGATGGAGGTGAGGTAGATGCTATCCAGCCTCCTGTGTTACTGAGTGCCAGCTGACCTATGTCCCACAGTGTAGGAGCAGTTTGACTATGCCATAACATTAAAGATGTAACATGATGCTGTTGCTCAGGCTGTGTTAGCATCCTGCTCTCAGGAGTGCTGCTCAGTAACGCACTTACAGCATCAATGTGCCCTGTGAATTCAACATGTGGAGGCTGCTCTGAGTGCAACTTCTACATCTACTGAGAAAAATCAGAGTCCTTGAAATTGAAAAGCTTCAGCTTAGAGCAGGATGTTGTTGTCTTCTATGTACAGACCTCGCTAGTATTCCCATACTATTCAGTTTCCTTAGATTTCAATTAAAAAGAAAGTCTTTTCAGGGCCTATTTTTCTCCTTACACACCAGCCCTGAACTTCAACACTTGCTCAAAGGCTGTACTTTGGCCCCTCACCCTGGTAAACCCTTTCCAAGGCAGAAGGGCACAGCTGGTGAGAGCTCACAGACGTCAGCACATCCGCGCTCAGCAGTCGGCGGGGCGAGGTCAGGCTTGTGCTGTGTGCAGAAACACTGTGTGCAGCATTAGCCTCCTCCTGTAAATACACCTCCTTGTGCTCCCCAACCATGGCAAAGGATTTAGCTCTCAAATGAGAAGCCTCCCGAGGCAGGAGAGGCCTGCATGAAATGTTTTTCAAAAAACAAGGAGCATTTGCCCAGCTCCTAAACAGCAGAGAACCTCTCCTTCAAATTTTCAGTGAAATTCTCTTTCAAAAAATAAGACCTGAGTATGGACTGTTTCCCAAAGGGAAAATGAACTAAAAAAAGCTTCTGCAACAGGAAGAATTTTCACTCTGCATGACAGCTTGACTAATCTTGGCTGGTGCATCTATCAGCTTTTAGCTGCAAATATAATGGCCTGACAGACAGACAGGTAGGAAAAGGGCTTTTATCAATGCCTGTGGCTTTGAAGTCAGGTTTCAGACCAGCAGTTGTTGACAAACATTTTGCTTGATGGAGAAAGATATCATTATTTTTGCATTTCTGACCAGAAAAAAGAATCCTGGGAGCTTTTTTCCTCATCTTTCTAAAGACCTCATGAAGCACTGGGGTGTCCCCTAGCTCCAGTAGGCTGTCTCTCCTGCATGCTAAAAACCTTTTGCAAGGAAAACACCCCAGTTAAATCAATGAAAGTGTTGCCTGAATGAGGATCTGACCTTGTTGGTGTTAAGCTGAGTGGAAAGGTTTTTAAATGATTGATTTTCCAAGCCTCTCAGCATTGGAGTATCCTGTTCCTGAACCCGCTGCTCAGCCAGAAGGCAATTATGTGCAATCTCATCAGTGGTGAATGGGAGGAAATAACTCCCTCATGGTGCTCACTCAGGGTTTGTGCCTTGTCCACTGCTGTTGCTCCAGATGGAGATTTATGATTTTGTGAGGTGTCCCTCAGCAGTGCCATTGTCTAGCAAATACCTTCCTACCATATATGGGGTCTCTTTGTGTCATCCTTCAAACTGGTTCATCCTGAATTTCATTTTATTCACTCCAGGATCACTTCATATTTTACATTTTGCTTTGATTGTTGACAGTCACCTTACCCTGCAGAGCTGGAGGACAATGTACAGATATTCCCTGGCAAACAGAAGTGCCAGGGAAATGCCAGTTTCCTTCCTCTGCAAAAATTGCCTTGGAAGGATGGTGGAGAATGAACTGGACAGGTGCAAGGAATCATCAACCAGGACCTGTAGTGGTGCTGCAAATGCAGTTATTTGTTTCTGTCCATGCATCAAAGGCTGTCTCAGTTTGAGCAGCTCCCCAAAAAGTCTTTTTAGTGCTAGCCATTTGAATCCCCAAATGTTTTGTTGTTTTTGTTGAGAAAACAGGTACAGACAAAGCTTTCAGAGGGGCAGAGGCTCACACAGAGGCTGTTTCACAGCTGGCCCAGACCACTGTGGTTGATGCTGGTTTAATACAAGTTTCCAGCTCTCTCCATAGGGGCTGTTATGCCAGAACTGCAGACAACACCCTGGTTTACTTCGCAACAGTGTTCTAGAGGTCTCTGTCAGGGGTACTTTCTGCTCCTGCTTGCTGCTCCACAGCAGAAAAGGAGATGTCAGTATTGCTCTGGAGCTATCTGTCCAGATCAGCCTGGATATTGCAGAGCTGCTGAGAGACTCTGAGCTCCTCCTGACCCTTCCCAAGACAATGGATTTTCCCACTCTTACTGGTACATTATTTCCCACTGCCAGAAGGAACCTGACTACTCTCCAAAAATAAGACAGAAAGTTTTCTAACCCAACTGACCACTAGAAAAATCCATTTCCCAGGAGATTATTCTGCTGCAAGCAAGGATCACAGGATGCTTGTCCATCACTGAGTCAGCAGAAGCCATTCCAAGGTCTCACATATGATGGGGAACACAGCAGATGGTCCAAAGGGTACAGCAGCAGCAAGTGGTGGCTGAAAGACCAGGAAGGGTAAGAGGAGAGGACAAGCAAAGCGTGGGTTGAAGAGGGTGTTTTCTGGGACATGAGAGAGAGCAATGACTTTTCAGGAAAACTTTCCAGCACCATTGCTTTATTTCTGAGGAATCCCACACTACCTAACTTCTGCCTTGGTAAAACTCACTGGATCTTTTTCCTCCTCCTGCAAGGTCTTCTTTGCTGTAACTGGGGTAGCAAAGCTGAGTGTTCATCAGCACATAGGGTTGGCACATCAGTCACAGAATGACTTCTGTCTCCACAGAGTCAAATATAGACTGCTGTCAATACTAAGCTTCCTTCAAAATTTGAAATTGTTTTTGAAAGTGGTGATAACAAAGAAGAAATTCTTGTCTTTATAAAACTCCTCTCTGCCTTCACTGTGAAGGATCACTTGAGGCTGTTTTTTATTAGGATGAGAGGACGACTTTGCCATTGCTTATACCTTTTCTTTCAGCATGGTAGTCCTGCTTCAAACAGGTGAAAACAAGAGTAAGAGCAGAAACACCAGCTGCCTCTATCTGCTTCGTGTAACTGACCAGGCTCAGAAATGTCCTCCATACCCAGTCCCTGTTTTTTGGAAGCTATACACCATCATTCCAAGGCAATAACTTCTCTCCCTCGTGACATAAACAAAGTCTGCATTAATTATTCAGTGTGGCTCAAGACATTTTAATAATTAAGCATGAAATGCTAGAAAAAAAAAAGGCTAATGCTATTGGTATCTTTCCCAACAATTAGGATTGTCAAATGGAAGAGTTCTGTGGAGGGAAGATGATTCCTCTTTTCCTTGGTCAGCAGAAGTTGTCAGAGAGCTGTACATGGGGCTGGTAACCAGCCCACTTCTGCCAAGTGATCCATGCTGCTTCACCCTGCACAGCATTCAAAGAAGGAAATCAGTCTCCCTGTTTCCAATTGTGTCCCAAGGGCAGATCTATGCACTCCTGCAAGATGAGCAGAAGCTCAGCACACTCAGATGAGTATAGATCAGCACCTCTCCACCAGACATGTGGTCTGAACTGGGCTTATATGCTTACCATCATGATTTACTGGGCTGAAGGTAGAGCCTGCAGCACAGGTTTTATATGACCACCTGTTCCCCAACAACTTTCTGCAGTCTTGGTGGTGTTGATACCTTCCTTGTGTCCTCCTGCAGTTTCTTAGGCCTGCACTTCTCACCCTGTATCTCCTCTGTTCCTGTATGTTGCTCTGGTGGTAAAGGAAAAACACCCCAGCTCAGACCCATGTTTTCACAGGCAAAGAGGATGTCTTGCTTGATGAGTTGGTTCCCATTGTCCAGAGAGTGTTTTACTTTACCAACAAGCTGTACATTTGGCAGACACACTACAGCTGGGATGTAATAAATAACCCTCTTTTTGCAACATTAACACTATTTCAATTGCTAATACATTGGCATGGTTTCTGGAGCATTGTCCTGAGAGGAAGAAAAGCCAGATAGTTGATATTTACACTAGAGCTGAGCACTATATGGCATATTCTATCATTGTGGTCCATTTTCCACATAGGACACTAAATGGAGTATGTGCTCATTCCTTATTTCCTTTTTATACCTAGACTTGAGTCCCATGGTTAGAGGAGCCTTTGCCACTACTTTACAAATTTCACACATCATAGCCTGTGTAACCCACTCCTTGTTCTGCCATGTGCATCTCTGGGAAGAGTCTGGCTCCATCTGTGTCTCTTATAGGGGGCAGCTGAGGAGAAAAGTGAGCTCTCATCATCAATAGCTCCTTTAATGACTGGGAGCTTCCCCACCTCTCCTTACCCTTCATGTGATGCTTTCCCCACCAATCCTGGTGCCCTCCACTGTACTTGCTCCAGTGTGCAATGTCTTTCTCATTCTGGGGAGCCCTGAACTTGGAACAGTGCTCCAAGTGTGGTCTCACTGGGAAGGAATAGAGATGAAGGATCACTGTCCAGAGTTGGACAGTCCAATGTTCAGAGGCTTACTTTAGTAAAACAAATGATCCTCTCACCAAATCCAGTCACATCACCCCTACTGACCCTGCAGCGCAAACTATATTAGTCTTAGCCTTGCTGCCCTCAGTGCATTCCTGTTTTAGCATTCCCTAAATCTAGAAAAGAAATAAAAGAGAAGAAAAGCTATTCACCATTGAAACTGTTGACACTGCAACAAAGTGCCAGCTTAGTCCAGCAGTGGGCTTGAGAAGCATCCAGACCCATCAGGGTCCCAGAGGCAAAAGTCCCTGGAAACACACAGTCTCCCCATGCTCCCAGTGGGAAAGCTGTCGAGCCCAGAGCACAGGGCCTCAGAACCTCTCTAGACCTACAGCAGCCCCTAAAATCATGAGCCAATGTCTCAGCCCTGCTCTAGCCTAAGGGCTAAGTGACTACACAGATTTCAGCTGTCCCTGGTGCAAAACCTATCCCTCTTACTTATGTGCATATAATAAATGACCTGAGATTGTCATATATTTCCTCTAAACTGCCACGTTGCAAACTATGACCAATTTGACTACCGAACATAATAAATGACAATTTAACTCCATTCATTACAGGCACTATCACAGCCACTTCAGTGCAAAGTTGTGATTATGGTGTGGTGTAATGAAGCGTGTTCCAGCTTACTGACAGCATTATGGTCTCTGGTAATTATCCTATTTTTCTTATCTCTGTGAGTCATAGAATAAACACAACAAGTGGTAAGTGAGGACTTTTGGTTGTTAGGTTGCCTTTTTTCAGACCAGCTTTGTTGACCTATGAAGGATGTACAAATCCTTGGCAGAAATAGGTCTAAATCAATTCTATGAGCAGTTGTTTGGTCACTTTTATCTGCTTGTTTTATCCTTTGGTAATCAATCTGACAGTAAGATTCAAAATTCACTTTCCCCCACATAAAACTACTACTTCAAACTGCAGGTTATTTAAAAATGTGAAAAGATATAAGGTAAACAAAGCCCCTCAATATTGAAGAAAGAATTCTCTTTCCCAGCTCATGCCTTTAACCTGAAGTATGTAATTTAAATAAATTCTGAGCATGATATAAAGCAACATATGAATTAAGTTAATTCAATTCTATGATTTGAAGTTGTCTTAACCAATCATGCTAAATCCACAGAAAAGCTGATGTACCTGAAAGTCAGTGAGAAGTTTCTATGTGTGCAGTACATCTGTGTTTACCAGCTCTGTCTTTGTTGAGCTCAGTTTTGCTTCACCAAGGGTCAGTTGCTATTCCAAGTCTGGAAAATTAAAAAGTCTGCCATTAAAGGTATATAGCCAGTTTTATGTGAGTTTATTTGACTGGAAATGAACACTTAAAGTTCATTTTGAGGTCTCTTATTATCTGTGTTACAAAAAATTGCTAAAAGGACTTCAAATGGTGGTGTTTCTGCTGATGGTTCCATCAATGACTAATGCCTATGTTTAGTTCCTGTTACAAACACCTCATAATTCCAATAAGAAAACCCAGCTTAATGGCACTGTGCTCTTCATTTATTACTTTTCTCATATATGTGCTGTTTGTATGAACTAACTTCTTTCATCAAAATTACCGGGGGGGACATTTCATAAAATTTATAGTTTCTGTCATCAAGAGAAAAGATATATAGTAGAAACATCAGTTCTGTGTAGCACACATTGCCCCTGAAATGATCCTTCTCTCTGCCAGCACTACACAATTCTTCATGGAGAGGGATGCACTATTCCTTCATCGATTAAGTGCCAATAAAACTACAAGATGCTGTTTGCTTCCTTTTCTCTTATTTGGAAAGCTGGATTAACTATGCAAGAGAACAAGTAAGGGAGAGGAGCCTGCTTTAACCACAACTGTTTGTTTCACTTTAGTGTCCCTGGGAATTTCAAAGGCTTTATTTAGCATTTTGAGATAGGGAAATAGTAAAGCAAGGTGAAAACCAGAATCTGAATTTTATAGGAAATTTCATTAGTTTGAAGCTTGTTTTCACTCTAAAGCAGAACAAAATGGCGCATGAAAGTATTTGAGGAAAAGGCTGGATAGGAATCAAGTAAGATAAAATATTTTCCTTTGGTTTGTCTTCTTTTTATATTCTTTCCAATTCAACATGTTTAGAAATGACAGTCATTTCAAAATACTGAACATTCTCAAACAAAAATAAATTGAGTTAAGCCATCTCATTAATAGAATTAAATTCTTCATTACACAAATATTCAGCCTTGCCTTAAGCATATTTTCAAATGAGAGAATATTACACCAGGGAAAATAATCCACTTTTGTTTTATGAAGCAGAAGAATAGGATGTTCTGCTGCAGGGAAGCTGTGTGCTAAAGGACTGTGGAAGAGGCTAAGAATCTTCTTGGCTTTTTTGTTGTCTTTGGCTGCTGAGTCCTTTTTTCCCCACATCTTGTGTACCTGACTGAAAAACAGCCAGGTGCAATGTACTGGTAGCCTGGTAAAGCATGGCCAACAGCCAGTGGGAAGAAATTATGGACCGTGGCCAGGCAGGAGGGATAAATAGGGAAAATATTCAAGAATTTCACAGAATCATGAAGTACCAAGTTGGAAGGGACCTCAAGAATCATCCTGTCCAGCCTTTCTTGGCAAGAGCATAGTCTAGACAAGATGCCCCAACACTCTGTCCAATTGGATCTTACAAGTGGCTAATGTTGGGGAATCCACCACTTCTCTGGGGAGATTATTCCAGTGTCTGGTTGTTCTCATTGTGAAAAATTTTCCTCTTGTCTCCAGCTGGAATTTCTCCAGGAGTACCTTGTACCCATTACCCTCGTATTTTCCATGTGGCTCCTTATAGAAAGGGAGTCTCCAACTTCTTTGTAGCCACTCCTCAAATACTGGAACATGGTGGTAAGGTGTCCACTAAACCTTGTTTTGTCAAGGCTGAACACACCCAGGTCTCCCAGCCGTTCTCCTAGAACAGGCATCCTGGTCATTTGGTAATCTTTGTGACCCTTCTCTGGACCCTCTCCAGCCTGTTCACATCTTTTTTGTGTAGTGAGAACCAAACCTGGACACAGTGCTCCAAGTGTGGGCTGACAAGTACTGAGTGGAGTGGGATAATAATTTCTTTATTTCTTCTGGTGATGCCCTTGTTGATGCAATCCATAATCCCCTTCCCATTGGCTTTGTTTGCTGCTGAAAGAGATATCTGGGAAAGAAGGATATGGGGACTTTAAAGAAACCCAGTGCATTTACTTGAGGACGAAAAAGTTTCTTTTGCATTTTCCTGTAAAACCTGTTAATGTGTTGAACATAAACTAGGGTACTGTGCCTCTAAAGTTATAGATTTTGGCTGCTAGTTCTGTCTTGTTTGAAACATAATCTGATCAATTGCATAATGTCTTTACAGAAACAGATTATCAAGGACAAAAAAAATCAGAATTTCAAAGGTCCTGAGCATTTACTCTCTTCACTGAATTCTGATAAGAGTAGTGAATGTTCACTGCCTCTCAAACTATGTTTGAAAGTTGTGATTTTCCTCAATTTTCGTGATGAATATGACATGAAATTTATATCAACTCAGTATGGCCATTTTATGAGCATCACACACAGAAGTGGAACAGAAGGACCTCGAGGAAAATAAAATGGATATTGCCTAGGGATTGCAGCTTGGAGGAAGAGACCAACCACCATTTCATCTTTTTCAAAATCTTTAGACACAGGTTTAATGTTAACACTGAAAGGAAGTTTTGTGTATCAGGAGCAGAGATACAAGCAGGCACAAAAAGGCACAGAGTGCACAAGGTACAGGAAACTCAGTATTAAGCCAGACAAAGGTGGTTTTGCAAGGCCATGTATCTTTCCGCCCATACTGCTTAGCTGTCCTCTTCAAGGGGTTTATACTTCATCGCTGTTCCCGGAATAAGTCACGAAAGTCTGAGTTGCCAGTTCTTCAGCCAGTTTGAGCTACTGTAGTCCTTTGAAGTCTGTAAGGAAACACCAGTTTATAATTGCCATGGGCCTGGCCCAAGGTTTCTAAATAAGAATAAACACTAATTACACATGGAAATAGCCATCAATTCCAGATTGCATTGAGAGACAATGGTTATAATCTAATTGTAGTTTTCTATTTTTCATGACAGTCCATGACGCCAGCAGATTATTTAATTACAGCTTCTTTTCTCAGCCCAGGATACTTTGTTATTGCTATCTGGAAAACTAGATGAAATTAATTAAGAAATAAGGTGTTAGACATGAGGTCAAGATGAATAGGTCCATCTAAGAAAGTAATAAAATATTGCTGAATATTTATCAAAAAATCTGATGAAATCACAGAGGCATCAAGACAATGAAAGAGCCACAGTTTTTCCAAAGTAAGAAGACTGCTTGAATGGTCCTCCATTTATTTTCAGTCTACCCCTACAGCTCTCTTCCTCGTTAAAGACCTGAGGGTGTACAGCCAATTTTTAATATGAGTTTTTGTGTTCAGCCTGCTTTAGTCTATAATTTTGCTGAGGCATCTCTGGCCGCTCAGTAATGGACTCATCCAAAGGCTTAAATAGAAAGATACTGGTGTTTCACATCAGGAAGCAATAGCCACAATTTTTAATTTGTTTTTTTAATACCCCCTCATGATTGTTCCAACAATGATGTGATGGTGGTCATCCTACTTAAACTGTAGCACTGTGTGATTCTGGAGCACAGACCTTTTTCTTTTCTCTGGAGAGAGGTTAATGCCAGTTTCCCACCACCCTTGCAAGTACATCCCTGTCTTTTATAAAGCATAGCCAAAAACTTTAAAAGCTGACAGAGTAAAAGCATTGCTGCACACTGAAGCTAAAGGTTACATTAAAGAAAATCCCTTCATTTGGTATTTACTAGGAAGAAAATAAGTCCATTTTAAAGAACCTATTTGTTCTTTCCCACATAAGGAAAGGTTTCTTCCTATTTACAGGATTTACCCTTCCTGTTTACAGACATTTCTGCTTTTGAGACTTCTAACAGATATTTAACAAGTTCAGTCAAACTAAAGACCATGGTCCATCCTTGGCATGCTGGGCAGGTGGGACATTTTCTAACACTGCAGAAAGTCTCCTGGCAAAGACCAAAATGAGCAAAGTGAAAGGGGTGGCAAGTGCTGAATAATCCATCCACCTCCAAAAAAACTGTCAGTATGAGGTGTTTTCATCTTGACTGGGGGGCCTTTATAAATCCCAAACTGCCTGCTTTAACAATACATTGTCCTTACTCACTATACTCTGTCCATGTGTTCTATCCAAAGTGAACAGAGCTCATATGGAAGTAGAAGGTTAGTCTTACAATTTGAGTTATTTCTAAATGATCTTTTTTTCTTTTTTTTCTCTCTCTTTTTTCTTTTCTTTTTTTTTTTTTTTTCCTGTATCAGCGCTGTATGTCTGTAGATTTAAAGAATACAATAAAATGTTCCTGGTAGAGGCATGTTTTAGATGTTTCTTTCGTGGGGGGGTGCTAATGCCGGCTAGCAGGAATCCCCAGACCACAGAAACAGTTCGTGTGGGTCCGTCAGCTCAGCAGGCTGCTGCGTGGTTCAGGCTTGGAAGAAGGAAGCGTGCTCTCTCTTGGGTTAATAAGGATGTTTATTCAGTGCAGCCATGTGGAAGGGGTTTTGCCAGAGCCCCTTCTCAGCATGGGGGAAGAGAGAGCGAGTGGGCGTGGTGTGTCCCCTTTTCCCATCTCGGGGGCTGGGCAGGGAAACACTGACCCAATGGGGAATGGAAGGGGGAGGGGTTACATCAGGAGGACCCACAGGGGTAGGAATGGGGGGGGGGGGGGGGGGGG